>JMFS01129191.1:0-10216 GCA_000699545.1 Podiceps cristatus | reverse complement strand
CACTGAATTTTCAGAACACATCTGAATGTCTGTTCATAATAAAATAAAGTCACTACCCCTGCTACTTTTCAAAGATTTTTTCATCTTTTAATTTTTTATTATTCATTTATATTTAACCATGGTAAAGTCATCCACATATAATGTTACCACCTTCATTCTTACAAAAATAATCTCCTGAATTCTGTAATCTTAAATGTAAACTTCAATTTTTTGTGCCAACTACTCTGAAAAGGAATTGGGAATTAAACACAAACTTTCTGAGTTTTGCTTATAAATAAGACTAAATCCATATCGTAAATTCTGTATGCTGTAAATGCTGTAATACTACTTTATATCCTATAGGTCAAGGAGTTTGTGAGATGCATACCAACTAGTACTGTCATGTACTCATGAGACGCATTCAACTGAAAAATCAGACAGATTGTTATTTCTTCCTCGATCAGGACTAAGGTGAAATAGGTTTCAATATATGAAGATTAAATTATTCCCCGAAGATTACTTTATATTTGAGTATGTATTAATAAAGATTGACACCATTCATATGCCTTCAGAAAAAAAAAAAAAAAAGTTAAACATGGCTGTGAATGTTGAATGAGTTTCATGACTGGTATTATTCTGTTTCCTCTGTATTAAATGTTATCTCAGATAGGAATTTAGCTGGTAACTAGAAAAATATGAGATAGTGAGTAGTTAATAAATAGATACTGAATACTTCAAAAATACCAAGTATAAGCAAACACCACAAAGTACTGTCATGTAGATCTTTTTAGTCCAGCTGTGATAATAACAATTCTGTACAAATGGAAAATCTGGAAGAATTAATTTAAAAATGACCACGAGATAATTAACTCATTGAGGGTGTGAGACTTCTGAGACTTCTGAAAATTAGGTAATTTCTTTGCTTTCTTTACCATTTCATATCAGAGCAGCCCTGAGACAACAGCTAGAGAACAATACTGCTGAAATACAATGAAGAAGCTATAGATATAGCCATTTTCACCATCACATTACTTTAATGAATGACACTTGATAAATTTTGGAAAGATGCGACCAATGCACAACCTCTCATCCTACTGTATGAAGGCATCAACAGTAACATAGTAGCAAAACCACTGAAGGACAAGAAGTAATAAAATTGCTGTTGTAAAGAGGAAACTGGGCCTGGAACGAGGTGAACACCTTTTTTGAGAGCTGACAAGTCCACCTGTGAGTAGATGACATTTACTCACTCATCTTAGCAGAGGGATGCAGAGTTTGAGGAGATCTTCAGAAGTGCCTGTGCAGTTACCGCATTTGCTGTACGGCAGGGTAGAAATTAGCTACACACTGGCATGTGTAAATCACTGCTTTGCTTAAGCCAGTTAAGTCTGGGCAGCCCACACTGAACAATATGAACAGAGAAGAAATAGAAATTCTGCACTATCAAGAGTACTGGAAAATTTTTAAACTATGTTTATTTTAGTTTCAAAACTCTCAATTTCTCATGCTGCTATGGCTTTTTGGCTACAGCTCGTGTGCCACTCAGTGAAAACACTTACACTCAAGAACGTAAGACCATTTCTTAAATTGAGTCCAATTAATAGAATCTGGAGTAGAGTTAGCACACACTGCTTAGAAAATTGAACATGAGGAAACCTGTGTGTGTGTGTAACTGCCACAATTAGCAAAGGCAAGATTCAACTCGTGTGTGATGCCCTACTTAGTTCACTTAAGTAAGATTTGCTAGTTCACAAAGAATTAAAAAGGGCAGAAACTGAATACCAAATAATTCATTTGAACTTAAGAATGAAAACTATGGAGTGATGTATTTTTTTCAAAATAGCAACATAAATAAATATGTATGTGCATAGTACTTGCCTCCATAAATTCCAGCGTTGTTCTTCCAGCTGAGTCACTAAATGCTCTATGTATTTGTTTGAGTCCATGTATTCCTAAATGAAAAATGATTAAAAGGTTAGTTCTTCAGTATTCAAAGCATTTGTAAAATTTTGAGTAAAAGATAGTTAGTTTGAGGAGTCCACTTTCATTTTGCACTCAAAGTTACCCCATGTACACAGAAATCACAGTGATGTAAAAATCTAGATTAAAGCCAAATTTGGATTCATACCAAGTGAACAGGGCAGTAGCCCAATGCTCTTTCAGGGATTATTTGAGGGGAAGACAAAAGGCAGTGAGGATATGCAAATAGTGCAAATAAATTAGAGTACATATATACATACATGTATACATATTCATACATGTATACTTATCCATACATATATACGTATCCATATTCTAAGCCCAGAATTATCTTCCCTGGATCCAGACTGAAAAATAACTTCTCAACAGTGCAGTTGCTGTTTTGATGCACATTTTGTTTACTTTAGGCATAAATCAAAGTGAACTGAATATTTGACTCAAATATTTATTTCATGGATGGTATGAAAAATATTAGAGCATGTACGCTATTTGAAAATGAAACTATAACTCAGATCCTATATCATTTTCCAGTTCTACTTTTGCAGATGTGGTAACTTGCATTATCAGCTATATGAAAGCTTCTGTATTTATGTCTAGACAGAATTTCTGATAAATAATCACGATCAGATGAACAATTCAGATTTTTTTTTTCTTATTGAAGCCTATTCTTTAAACTCAATGCAAAGAGATAATGTTTATTCTCAGCAGAGAAATATGTCAGTAATAGAAATACCCCACTTCATTTCCAGGAGGAAGGCAACTTCAGTGTCATTTATAGAAGATATTTCAGAACAAACCCACAGAATAACATGTGATATAATATGATATATTTGTATGACACCGGTACCAACACAGCCATATTACTATTATTCTGAAAGCCTATCAGTAATAATATAACTCTCTTGAAATATCTCACCAAAGCACAAATATGTTTCAAACCTCATACTTCAGGAAATAACAAGTATTGGAGTGCTGTGTGGAAAAGAATCCATCTTCACTTTCTGGAGGCATAAGCTCTGCTTTTATAGCTCCACTGTTTTAGCTTTGGACTCATCACAAAACCACTTTCTGTGGTTCTTGTTTGTATTAGGAGTTGTTTATTATTATTATTATTTATTTTGTGTACAAATATGGATTTTTGTTGTGAAGTAGCTGGTTTTTCTGAGCCATTTATCTTCATGACCAGGAGTACGAGACAGCTACCACAGGGACAGTACATCTCAAGGTGAAGATAAATGATAGCCAATTTTAATGACCATAATTTATATATAAATGTACATTTTCATTTTTTCAGGACTGGATTCTGTGTTTCTGCCCACAGTAATTATTTTCTTGTTCTGATTGAGAGAGTGAGAGTGGTTCCTCAAAGCCCGTTGTGACACAGAGATGGTCCCTGGCAGAGGCAGGATGAGTAAGAAGCTGCTCTGGAGGAGCCTGTGCAAATGCATCTCGGCTGTGTCCTGTCCAAACTGCGTTGCTTGAAAATCTCTGGGTATTGAGAAACTTTCCATTAAACTCTGTGGTTGCCCGAAGCTTAAATTTTAAGCTAGCTACTGCAGATAGATATATCTCGTAGATGTTTCTTTCAGAAAACGTTAATGTAAATCTTGAGAAACACCATGAACTTCAGTGGCATTAATATGGCTGTTAATCCAGTGCGGTTTAGATTAGACGCTGGTGTCAGCATTGGCTCTTACTCTCCCCTTACTCGACTGAGTTGAATTTTACGTGGCGTGCACCATGTCAGTTAAGCAGCAAGCTGCTTCTAAGCCAATAGAAGTGAAGTCATTCTGTAATATACATATATTACAGTTCAGAAAAAAAAAAAAACTGTACAAAGGTATAATGATGATGAGTTGCAGTACCAAGTTCTTTAAAACAAGCTGCCTTTTTTACTTTTAACTTTTTTTTTTTTTTTTACTACAAATTAGGTATAAATTAGTATTAATACCTTTATATCTTTTTAATGTAATATTAAACAATACTCCTGATTTATTCATCAGTGCACTTTGCCCTCCAGGCAAGGATAGGATCAGCAGTTTTATGCTGCAAAATTCTACATGATAATATAAAAAAATCATTGTGAAGCAATTTTCTCAAAAATATTGTCTAGAAATAAAGACAATGAGGAAAAAGAAAGCAATGTGTTTATCCTGTATGACTGCTGCCTTAATGTTAAATTTTTCCTGTGGCAAATCAGGAATATTATTCTATTTCTCTTTGAAGACCTGCAACTCAGGAGTATGCAATTTGTCAGTGTGCAACAGCGATGTAAAAACATCAACCATGATTTGATAGAAACACCGCGATTAAAAGTACCTCCTTTCTTCTATGCTGCTATGGCACATTCACGTGCCAGCCGTGTCCAAAGCAAGCCATCTGCTTCAGACAAGGTCTCTGCTCCCCGGCCCAGGTTTCTGCCCTTTTCTGTTATCAGCCATCCCAATAAGCGGAATTCTGCAAACCCCGGATCAGAACCCAGTATTACCATTTTGTCAACGTGAAGCAAATAGCAGTCATTTGAGATTTAGAGCAACTCTGTGTTTTAGAATAACTTGGCACATTCAGTGAAAGCATAAAATCTGAGAAATCCCCATAGTCATCGCACTTGTTCACAAAGACTGTACGTACAATTCAGCAGAGTACCAAAGTATTGTCAGTACCCAATAGATCACATCAAGAGGAGCAACATAAATATTGTGTAGCTTCCTTGGAGCTCTGTCATACGAAAGCTTGCACCATGTAGGCTTTCAGTAGCACCGCTAACTTCAAGTCTGAAAGATTACACAGAGCATCGTTTTCTGAGGCGAGCAGACGACTTCAGGAGTTCGCATTTTTGGAAGGAGGATCCAAGTGACCCGCACATACGTAAGAAAAATGCCTTTTCCTTATGGAAACAGGATCCAGTAACTGAGTAAGGATAAGAATAATTTAGGTAGACCCAATTGGTATTTACACTAGATACTAATAAGACAGATCAATCAAATAGGAGAGGAAGGCTGTGAAAGCACCGTGGCCGCAGGGTTTCGGAAATGGCTCACAATTCTGTCTCTTCCCTACCAAAAGACTGAGCACCTGCAAAGCAGGAGGGGGCAAGGCTGTGTAAAGCCATGTCAACATTTCTGACATCATGAAGCATTTTGAATCTGAAGTTGGAGACACCAACTTAGTGTATTTTTATAAATTTGATGCTACTATATAGCAATTCTGGAATCACCATCCATTCCGTTATTCACAATTGGACTAGACCTCTGCAGCCTGAGCTGCATTGGCCCCACTTTCAGCCCCACTCTGACCTCCAGCGATTCCTCCCAACCTGCAGGACTACCGAGGAGTCCATGATTTAAAAAAAAAAAAAAAAAAAAAAAAGTGATTCTTTAAAATCCTTTTAAGAATAAGGGTGAAACCTATCCCCTTTCTTCTCAATTAGCTTCCAGCCAGGAGGATTTCACTCCTCCATCTATCCTCCTGTGATGGCATATAACTGCACTGTTTTAAGGAAAAAACCTTCTGTAATATGTTTAAATGCAGTAGAAAAATCTTTCTAACAGCTGCACAGATTCTGGCATCCAGGAGGCGTTGGTATGCAACTGTCACATACCAGCTCATCTAATTTAGAGAGCATTAGAGAATTGCTTTACCAAAACTGTCGGGTTTGGGCTGAAGCACAAGCCTACAAATATACCTAAGTATGTTTTCTGATAGAACTAAATATCTAACTTTGCAATGCTTAATAGTTTTGCTGTTTGTTTTGGTGGTGGGTTTTTTGTGTGTGTTTGGTGTTTTTTCTTTTTCTTTTCTTTGTTAGCTGGACAGTTTTCAGGAAAAAAAGGAGAAGAGAAAGGAAATGAAGTGCCTCCACTGAGGCCTGGGATCCACTGCCTGGTATTTGGGTTGGTTACGTGGGTATTTGTTCTGGCATATCCATGTTGTTGTGCTGGGCAGGGTATCAAAAATTATATAGCACACAGAACATTTTCCCATCTATTGGTGTGGAGCAAACCCTTAGGGCAACCTTAAACTTATAACACAGGAGTCCCTCACTGGAAGCTGGAGGTGATAAATTTAAGCTAAAGAAATAGCACGTAGTCTCTGCCTCTCTTAAGGAACTCGCACAGCTTGGTATCAGAGAGAGTTTAATGAGCTTAGCAATATATGAAAAGGATTAAGGATACAGTCGTTGATCCTGCAAATCACTTGATTACATACTTAATTCAATAGGGCTACTCATGTGCTAAAAGTTAAGCATGTACTTTGGAGCTTTTACTGGGCAGCGGTCACTGGGAGGTGGGACTGGGCCATCCTGCGGCCATGCTGCCCCTGCACCTCCGACTCCTGGACCCACGCTCCTCAACCGGGCAAGTGTGCAGGGCCACGGCAGCTGCCCTGCCTGCCGCCGCTTTGCCTGTCCTGAGCAAGCTCCCAGCGTACGACCTGGCACACAGCTGAGATGCCCAAGCTGTGCAGAAAACAGGGAAAGTGGAACAGAGCCTAGGCCAGCACTCATCTTCCTGCAGCCTGGCTTTGAAGCAGTGCTGGGACGTAGAAGTCACACTCAGCCCTGCAGAGCCCAAAGTGTCCCTTTCTCCTCCAGCACATCTAACACCGCTCTTGCTTTCGTTTGGATGGACACTGAGCAGACAGCTCCAACGCAGTCCTCTGTACCATGACCCCTTGACTCTGCTAGTATTTGAATTCGAAACCATCAGCGTCCATTTGGGCTCTTGTGCTTCACAGAGGAGGAGGTTTGTCATTGGGGAGAGGAGAAAAACACCGAATGGACAACCTGATAAATGTACAGACGAGTTCCTGCGAATATCTGGAGCCATCCAGCCCCAGAGACAGGGAACTACACAGAGAGCCGACGATCATCTGTTACAATGTGGAAAGTCATATTTTCCAGGGAAAGGTTATTGGAAATCAAACAACAACAAAGCTGTCTGCAGCCAAACAGCAGACTGTTGCAATTAGGCAATGATGTTAGCAAAGCGAAGAGTGGATGGGATTGACCTGTGAGGGGGGGATCTAAGCTGTTACACTAAGTGCAGAGACACAAGTCATCTTTGAAGGATCTTGGAAGAGTGCCTTGGGGTAAAGCTTTAGATCTGGGGAGAGTGCCTTCAGAGAATATTATAACTTCTATAAAATATTTATTTTTGTTATCATCCTGCTGCATAAACCTTTGATAGAAAACAGGCTTTTTTTTTTTTTTTTCCAGCAGCCCAAGAGAAGATATATATACACATATGTATTCTTGTCTGGGCTATGTTTTTTGCATGTCTGAAAGTGAGCTGTCTGTTACACAACATTACTCAGCTGAACACTAAAAATAAATCAGGTATAAAAAAAGATAAAACCTCCTTGCATTTGTGGGACAACAGATTTGTCGGTACCGGAAGGGGACTTTCTCGGACTAATGCACTCCTGTCAAGAGTTGACAAACTACGGACTTGCAAACAAAAGCCTCAGTGAATGGAAACAACAACAGTCTTATTTTTAACGGGTGGTGGTCTACAAATCAACTGTGTGACACCTGGGGCGAGGTGAAGGCCTCACAGCCAGATGTTGCTTCAGATAAGGAGAGAGAGACCCCCATAAGCACGTACTGAGCTTCCTGCCACGAGGCCGTGCTAAGCTGCCGAGTCGCTTCTGAAGACACAATAGGCCATGCCAAGAGCCAATCGACACTTAATAATCGACTTAGTCCCACCTCGCCAAGACCCACCAAAGAGTTTTCAAAGGCAAAAAATTGACACTTGAATACTTCTGTTTTGGGAGGAAGAGGAAAAATCAACCAACAGACTGGTCGACGGGCCTGAACCTCTCTTTCCCCCTGAAGAAGAGACACTTTTTTGGTAAGAGTTGCGCCTCTGACTTTGTCAGATGTACCCCAGGAAAATATTATCATCTAAATGATTATCAACTAAAGTGCTGAATTATTAATATTGAGCTCAACTTTTGTAGTTAGTGCATTTATCAATGGCAATCCTGAATCTGTCGCTTGAATAAACTACCTATTGTTTCGACTTTGCAAAACTCTTTCAGTGAAAGTCCCTGGGAGGGCTCTGGCAGGCAAGTGTTGATTTTGTCAATGAAAGTCTGAGAGGACTCTGACAAACAAAGGTTGACTCTGATAAATGGTTACATACTTAATCCCTTAGACATAAACCGTTGCCCAAGTCTGGGACTAGGAGTGATTCAGCCGTACCCAGGCTCCTCTCTCTGAGAAGGAGTTTAGAAAGCAAGGGGGTCTACTCCGAACCCCGTGACACAACAGGAGGGCTTCCACCTACCCTCCCCCAGCCGCTTCTCAGACTCCGTCAAACCTTTTAACACTTTAACGTGACAGCATTAGATAGTTTTATTACTCCCTTCAATACCATACCTGGCTAGACTGCTCACCTTTGGTGCTAGATTGTCATAAAAGCTAAACCAGGCAGCATAAGAAAACAAGATCTTTTAAAACTGCCATTACTGATGATTTATTATTTTCCTACCTGATTTCAACGTGTTATTTTAATTGTCAGTTTTATTAACATCTGGCATGAAAGTGTACATTCAGAGCATCTGCATTGGAGCAGAAGGCTGGCAAGAGCCCTTGTGTACATACTGGGGAATTACACCATTATGGTAAAAACAGTCATGATTATTTTAATAAATATGTTGAGCAAATTTCTTAATTGTTCAAAATCACTTAAGCCTCAGTGAACAGCTCCTATTACATCTCAGCTGCAGTGATTAAAACTGATTTACTGACTCATCTGAAGCCAGTTGTTTTCGCAAAAAATCAGCTGGGTTTTCCTCCTGCTGCTGCTTGGCTTCCGCTTTGCACCCATTAAATGGCACTATCCACAGAGGACAGCAGAGTTTAATAAAGCCTGAAATAGCACAAGCTCGTTAGCGAACGGACAGATTCTGCACTCCTGCATGCTCTGAGTACGGGAATGCAGAGATCGTTCGCAAGGGAACACTACCCAGATTTGCAGCTGGCACCCAGACCCCCACCGCATTGGAATTTTTGCCAGTTTGAGCAAGTACAAGCTCTGGGAAAACAATGTGGCTACTCTGCTACTCCGTGATACCTGATTTTCTTGTTCTTCGCACACGGGGCCATGGAGAATGATGTAGTTTTACATTTCTACCAGCTTATAAAACCTTCTGTTTTCCAGTAAGATTTTCTACCAGGAAATTTCACGGCTTGGGCAGGCACGTGCAGGACAGATGTATGGACCTATATTCTGTGGGGGCTCTTCCCCGGCTTAGTAGACCATAGCTAGAAAGTGAAGAATAGATTTGGTGAAAACCACTGCCACCATTCAGACTTCCAGATGCTTGGCTGGTTTGAATTGCTCACCTTTTAAGGGTTACAGTGGTTTTACCTGTCAGTTACATGGGCCTTGACATGAAGGATAAATCATAGCAGGTGGGAGGATAGCAATGATGCTGGACTTAAATTCTGGAAGAGAAAAAGCTAAAAAGTTGACCTAATTGAGGCTGAAGTAGATATTCAGTAAATCACTGAAGTATCTCGGTACTGACGATGAAGGAAAGAATCTCAGAGCTTCCCAGCTGCTACCCCATGATGCTAAGGAGTGAAACTAAAAAGACAAAAATATATGTCAGAAAGCCTGACAACAGATTCAGGCAGAAAAATAGCAGAGCAGTTTTCAGCTGGATTGAATCGGTATGGCTTTGCTGAACTCAGCCTTTTTTGGTACAAGTGAGTGCTGTAATCTTGTAGGATGCTGCAAAATTCTGTGCAAATTCATAGTAATACAATATTGCATCTCCCTCATAAGACCCTTCCTTCTGAGAAATGCCTGCTGTCCTCCAACAAGAACACACAGCTTCAGTTCAAAGGTACATGAATTCTCACTGTCCTGATTCCTCACCAAAACCAGATGACAAAGCAGAGGCCACAGCAATCCTTGCAACGTCACTTAGAGGCGGCTTGTCTGTAACCCAAGCCATTAGGATCAAGGTAAAAATAATAGTTTAAGCAACAGCAGGGTTAAAGGACAAATGTCAATTTATAATACAGTATGACAGCTGTCCTCTTTCAGGGCAGTGAAACAGAGCCCAAGATAAAGTAGGTGGCTGTTAGGATAGATCCCTAAGATCAAACGGATAGATGAAAATTATATTTTACAGAAAATAGGCACTTGGACAGACGATCTCAAACTGGGATCCATTAAATAAAATATGTGCTTATTTGACAGACTGGAATTTTTTTTCATAGAATCATAGAATTGTCAAG
>KL287432.1:25066-44751 GCA_000699545.1 Podiceps cristatus | reverse complement strand
TACCATGCATGGAGGGAAGGGGGGCCCAAGAAAGCTCGTTAATATTCAAGGGTCACCTCCTCCAAGCTCAGGAGCGATGCATCCCAACAAAGATCTGGCAAAAATGCCAGAAGGCCTGCATGGATGAACAAGGAGCTACTGAAGTAACTTGGACAACAAAAAGGAAGCCTACAGAGGGTGGATGCAAGGACAGGTAGCCTTGGAGGAATACCGAGAAATTGTCTGAGCAGCCAGGGATCAGGTTAGGAAAGCTAAAGCCCTGAATTAAGTCTGGCCAAGGAGGTCAAAGGCAACAAGAAAAGCTTCTATAGGTATGTTGGTACTAAAAGGAAGACTAGGGAAAAGGTGGTCCCTCTCCGGAAGGAAAAGAGAGACCTGGCTGGCTGAGATATGGAGAGGGTTGAGGTACTCAATGGCTTTTTTGCCTCAGTCTTCAACAGCGAGTGCTTGAGTCACACAGCCCCAAGTCACAGAAGGCAAGGGCAGGGACTGGGAGAACAAATAATCACCCACTGTAGGAGAGATCTGGTTCAAGACCATCTAAGGAACCTGAAGGTTCACAAGTCCCTGGGATATGATGAGATACATCTATGGGTCCGGAGGGAGGAAAAGCAGAAACATCACCCTCATTTTCAAAAAGAGGAAAAAAGGAAGACTGGGAACTACAGGGCAGTCAGTCTCACCTCTGTGCCTGGCAAGATCATGGAGCAGATCCTCCTGTAAGTTATGCTAAGGCACATGGCAAATAAGGAGGTGACTGGTGACAGCCAATATGGCTTCACTAAGAGCAAATCATGCCTGACAATTTTGGTGACCTCCTATGGAAGGGTTACAGCCTTGGTGGATAAGGGAAGAGCAACTGCAACTGATGTCATCTACCTGGACATATGCAAAGGATTTGACACTGTCCTGCATGGCATCCTTGTCTCTAAATTGAAGACGTGGATTTGATGGTGGACTACTTGGTGGATAAGGAACTGGCTGGATGGTCACACTCAGAGTTGCAGTCAATGGCTTGATCTCCAAGTGGAGACCAGTGACAAGTGGTGTTCCTCAGGAGTCATTAGTGGGACTGGCACTGTTTAATATCTTTGGTGACATCAATAGTGGGATGGAGTGCACCCTTAGCAAGTTTCCTGATGACATCAAGCTGTGTGGTGCAGTCAACATGCTGGAAGGAAGGGATGCTATCTGGAGGGACCTGGATACACTTGGGTGGGCTCCTGTGAACCTCATGAAGTTCAACAAGGCCAAGTGCCAAGTCCTTCACATGGGTCAGGGCAATCCCAAGTACGAATATAGACTGGTTGGAGAATGGATTGAGAACAACCCTGAGGAGGATGACTTGAGGTTGTTGGTTGATGAGAAGCTGGACACAAGCTGGCAAGGTGCACTCACAGCCTGGAAAGCCAACTGCATCCTGGGCTGCATCAAAAGAAGTGTGATCAGCAGGTTGAGGGAGGGGATTCTGCCCCTCTAGTCTGCTCTGAGACTCCATCTGGAATGCTATGTCCATCTTTGGAATCCCCAACACAAGAAGGACATGGACCTGTTGGAGTGAGTCCAGAGGAGGGCCATGAAGATGAGAGGGCTGGAGCACCTCTTCTATGAAGACAGGCAGAGAGAGTTAGGTTTGTTCAGCCTGGAGAGAAGGCTCCAGGGACACCTTCTAGCAGCCTTCTAGTACCTAGAAGGGATGTCATCCAGTGGAACCTTGATAGGCTTTGGAGATGGGCCCATGCAAACCTTATGAAGTTCAACAAAGCCAAGTGCAGGGTCCTGCACATGGGTTGGGGCGATCCCAAGCACAAACACAGGCTGGGTGGAGAATGGTTTGGCAGCAATCCTGAGGAGAAGGACTTGGGGGTGTTGGTTGATGAGAAGCTCAACATGGCCCGGCAATATGCACTTGCAGCCCAGAAAGCCAACTGCATCCTGGGCTGCATCAAAAGAAGTGTGATCAGCAGGTTGAGGGAGGGGATTCTGCCCCTCTAGTCTGCTCTGAGACTCCATCTGGAATGCTATGTCCATCTTTGGAATCCCCAACACAAGAAGGACATGGACCTGTTGGAGTGAGTCCAGAGGAGGGCCATGAAGATGAGAGGGCTGGAGCACCTCTTCTATGAAGACAGGCAGAGAGAGTTAGGTTTGTTCAGCCTGGAGAGAAGGCTCCAGGGACACCTTCTAGCAGCCTTCTAGTACCTGAAGGGGGCCTGCAGGAAGGATGGAGAGGGGCTTTTGCCAAGGGCATGTAGCGATAGGATGAGGGATAATGGCTTTCAACTGAAAGAGGGTAGATTAAGATTAGGCAGAAGGAAGAAATTCTTCACCCTGTGAGTGGTGAGGCACTGGCACCGGTTGCCCACACAGCTGTGGATGCCCCATCCCTGGAAGTGTTCAAGGCCAGGCTGGATGGGGCTTTGAGCCACCTGGTCTAGTCAGAAGGTGTCCCTGCCCATGGCAGGGGGGTTGGAACTAGATGTTCTTTAAGGTCCCTTCCAACCCAAACTGTTCTATGATTGAGTTTGATGTTTATTTGGTTATTTAAGCATGTAAATGGTGGCTGTTTCATGGAAATGCTACCTAGTGATTCTCCAGTCTGTTCAGTTTTCCTTTCTGAAGGCTTCATTATGTGGGCAGAGGAGAATTAAAGATTTCTTTATAGGTCCATTATAGATCCAGGGACTTGCAATATATTTAGAAGTGCTCAGAATAACATAAGGCTTAAGTCTACTTGACTTCCTGAGGACAAGCTTTCCTGTCCACAGCGGGGTGTGGGGGGGAAGCATACCCAAACAAAAACTTACTTTGGAACTGAACTCAACAACAAATCTCAAACTGATAAATTAGCTACTAGTAAATCCCTCTGATCCTCCTGTGGCAGTAGAACAATGTGCTGATATCAGTCCTAGTAAGAGTTGCTTATTAAATGTAAACAGTACAGAGTTCATTACATTTTGGTTGGTGTTTTTTTGGCTTGGTTGTTTTTTTTCCCCAAAACACACTTTCAAGTATTCTTCCTCTTCATATATACTGGTTTCCTTGAATAAATGATGCAGTTGAGAGGCAAGAGGACTCTTATCTTTCTTTCAGAGGATCCCGCCTAGTGGCAAAGTATTATCAACAAGAGGCAGGGACATATTCCTTAAGAGCACGCTTGGGAGAAGACAGATAAATGCTGCTAGCTGCACGCTTTGTTTCAATAATGAACCATGAACAAAGAGTTCACAAGAGCTAAATAAATGAGCAAGATAATGTTTGTCAGGACAGGAGATTTTAAATGCTCCTGATTTCTGTGTTTTTTTGCAACTAGATGATACAATTTTTCTCTACAGTATTAAAATAGATTAGTCCTAATCTGGTAAAATAAATATAATGATACTTGTTCCTAAAGAAACTAAATTCTACTACTTAAACAAAACTCCCCCCAGGTCCTGCATTCAGGAAAAGATAAAAACAAATCTTAGGCTATAACAAAAACCATATCTCAATAAACTGATACCAAATGCTAGCTCTACTTTGTTTCTGATAGTTGTAAATTCGTACGCTATGTATGCTGTAACCAAAAAGAGTGGATCTTAGGTAGGATTTTAGATGGAACTGAAGCGTTTTGACAGATGTCTGGCATAAAACCAAACCATTCCCACAAAGACCTGGGAGGATGTGTGTGAGGGGTTGGGTTGTCTGTGTTGTCATTATCCCCACCCCAATCTTATATGAACTGCTATATGAAATGTTATACGTCATATGCTTCAGTGAATAACTTCTCATATGTTTTCCTTTCTAAACACTTTTCTTCTCTGTACGTGACAGTTGCCCAGGCAAGATATGCAGTCTTTGTAAGAATGTTTAATGAACATCTACAGGATGTTGTGCATGGCTTAATTAGATTTTGGGGTGTGATAGTAGCAAAGCATGTTCAGGACTAACTTTTAGCAGGAAGAGGGAAGGGGTATGATATTTGCATAAGACTACAAAAGGTTACAGTTAGACTATCTCACTGTAACCTGAGTTGTTACTGTTTCATAAATCTGCAACCGCGTCAGGTTGCTCTGGGCACACTGCAGTATTGGTGACGTTGCAGTACTGTCCAGCAGATACTCAAACTGTGTGTGTATATGGCTGTGTTTTGTGCATTTCGGCAAAGCTCTGTACTTTGGTTTCTTTTTTATTCCTAATTAAATTGGATCTCTGGGAATGTTTCTAAAGATATTACTTTAAAGTTAATAATCAGAAAGAAGTAATTGAAATATTGTTTGTCTTAAGTAATTTCTTATTTTTCTGCTTGTTTTGGGATTGTGCTACTTCTAAATTGTCTAGGTTAGTGAAAGATAGAGAAGAAATAGAGGGGGACACTAGGGGATGAGGAAAACAAGTTTTCTTGATGCTACTGCTGAATCTGAATCCTAATTTAATTTGTCCCTGCTTCTCTAGTCATTGCTGCAGTGGTATACAGCCTGCCTCTTGTTAAGTAGCGTGCAAGCAGGAACAATCTAATTTCTTACTGAAATGGTTCAACACTACATTTTTTTCTGTGGAAAAAAACTGTTAGAACTGACATAGCAGTCTTAAGACTGAAATGGAATGGTGCGGTTGCAGATCAATGAGCTAAGTGGAGAAGATGAAGAGGAAACTAATTTATGAAATGTAAGAAGTATATTATCATGATTATGCTCAATGTGCGTCGTCCTTGATTATCTTGAAAACGTCAGCTTGTAGGCATGTGTGATGCAGTAGGTATGCAAGTGCATATTTTTCAATACTGTGTACAAATGTTATGTCTTGATTTGTTTCCTGAAGATCTTTGGGGGGAAGAAAATCCTCCAAAATATTTAAAGGACAAGTCCCTCCAATGTCAAAGAATTACAAAATCATCCTTTTATAGTACTGATAGGTATGAGTAATAGGATTCATTATTGACAAAAAACATGGTAGCTTAGACTCGCTATGATAAATTAGTTGCATAATTTGTGCATGCACAATTTGAGGGTACCTCAAGAATGCACACACCTTGAAGAGAAACTGTCCTCAGTGAAACTGAGTATTTATAGAAGTAAGTTTTGTTATGAAGAGCTGTAAAACTGCCACAGGGCATAAACAATGTTTGAAATGCATTCAAACACACTAGTCATGAATTCTAAATGTCTTTGTGACCCTTTCTCAGCAAGCTGGCCACTGGGGTTAACTGTCAACTAGTCAGGGTTTATGACCCAATGAAAATGTGCATATTGGCTTACTTTGTGGTCCTGCAGCCCCAGAGGAGTGACCAAAAGCAAAAGAAAATAATTACAGTCAGAGATTTAAAGAGAAGAAAGGGGGAAGAGATCAGCTTTCTAAAATTGTTTTTTACTGCATTAGTCCATTAAAGGGGGGGAAATCACTCCTTTAACTTATAATTTAAAAACCCCTTTAACTTGTGAACAAACAAATTGCCATCTTTGCTTTTTTGTTCCTGTTATAGCTTTGGATCCCACAGTGTTAATTTAATGCTTTGTAAATTAATTATGGCAAAGAGAACTGCAAAGCTTGTGTCCTTTACTCAAAAAAATATGTATCTCTAATGCTGATAACCTTATTTCTGTAAGGCAACACTCCTGCTTAATTTTATGCACAACTGGGAGGCCTCTTCAGCAGAATATAAGTCAATATGGGAACTATGATATACACAACAAATTGTATGTTTCATAGAAAAGGAGACATGTATGTCTGCCTGCGACTATATGTGATAAGTTGTGCTTCCCCTAAGGATTGGGGGGGTATAACATAGTGAACCCTACACCAGTTGCTTTCTGTGTGTACTCCCCAAAGCAATGATATTTTCTATACCTTTATTGGACGGTCAGATATGTATCTAAAAGTTGTTTTTGCTAAAACTAAAATTTCCTGAAACTTACTAGTTTTGCCAATACTTGCAGCATGTAAAGCACAAATTCAGTAGGCACTGTGCATAGAAATTGAAAATAGAAACATTTCTGATCATGAATAGAAATTGAAAACTGTCTAGTAAAGGCATCAGTGGCTGGTGTTGCTGTGAATACAACAAACTTCTGGTGGTGTTCACTGTAAAGATCTGGAAAGGAGGTGAGGTCTTCTGTATCGTAGCAGAAAGCTGGAGATTATCCCTACAGATTATCGCTGGTAACTAAAAGGTGATTTTCTTCTGATCCTATGATGTTCATTCTCAAACCAGCCTAACAGTATTTGACAAATGATTTTGCTGTTTTGGAGAATGTGCTGGGAAGCTAAAGTGCTTGTAAAGGAATCCCAGTAGTACAGTTTATAGACTTGCTCTGCCTTTTAGAGAGATGTCCTTTTTAGAGAGTTATCTTGAAGTTCCCCTTTACTCAAGCCGGATTAAGGTAAAATGCAAATAAGGGATTTATTTTCATAATATTCAATACACAGCACAGTTGCATGTATTTATATGGAAGATACAGATGAAGGAATAAAGGAGCTGTGGGAGAGAAAAATTGCCAAGTTCTGCCTTTTCTCTATCTGTGATTTGCTGCAGCTGCTTTCCTGAGGAAACCTTATCAGGGATCCTTTTTCTGTGTATCCCGTATCTCTGGGAGAATTTGTCAGTGTGACCTCTTGAATGCTCTGAATTATTTGTCATGGCTTTCCTTTCTGTACAATAATCTTTCAGGATGCATATGTGTCAAATGGTAAAGGTGACTTAAGTCACCTATTGCAGTTAGTAATAAGTTGTTGCTTCACCCTACTTGTGACAGATTGGATACAAAACCACTTAGTGTTACCTAGTATATCTGTAGTAATCAACTCAGTCAATCTGTGTGGAAATCCTGTATTTGCAGTTTTAAATTGCAGATGTTTGAGGAGAATAATCAAGAAGTTAGCTCAGTAGTTTGCTATTCCTAAATTCATAAGCCCACAGTCTCCCTAATATGGAAGAATTTCCTAGTTATTCAATAAAACTGTTTAGCTGGAAGTTGAAGACTTCTGTGGGATTTTGTTTTTAACTAAAACAGCAAAATTCATTATTTCTGTTCTGGAAAAAGTGAACATCAGTCATACACTGATTGCAGACCACAGCTACTGTCATGTGAGCTCAACATTCAGCAATGAATGCTAGGGCATCAGTGACACATTTTGTCACCTGTGGTCTTTCCTACTAGGGCACTTTCCACTGGTGTTGCCCTCTGAGGCATGTTTTGCTTCATTTGGGAAGTGTACCAGTTAAACTTGAGAAAGAAAACAAAGTTGGTGTTGGAGGCACTAAGCAGTGTTCTCTTTGCAACAAGGCTCTCAGCAGGACTGAATGGAGAGCACTTGGAGTGCAGCACTGATGGCAGACGTGAGGTAGACGAGTTATTGTTGTCAGATGACTTTTCAGTTAATGATTGTACAGTGCTTTAAAGAGGTGAAGTGCTATATCACTGTTAAGCATTATTATTATTCAGTTCCCAAAAGATTACAGAGCAGGTAGGGTTTTTATAATATTTTTTCCTTTGGATTTTTTCCTAGTGTGGTTGAAAGCAGAATGTGAACAGGGCTCTTTGGCTGTGAGGATTTAAATGTGTGATTTAAAAGATTAGATGTGATGTTTTTAACTATCTCATTCAAACTCATTCCAAAACACTTCATCTTCAGAATGAAACAGTTCTACTGCTGGAAAATTAATCCAAAACAAGATTCTGTGCTAGCTGTGAAGAACTGGTTTGAGCTAATTGATCTGTTGGGTCCAATCCATCCATACAAATGCATGTACTGCGAATCCTGCTTCTCATGTCATTACCTTCTCAAGACTATGCAAACCCTGTACTGCTTTATCTTTAATGCAATTTGAGCCAGAGCTAAGAAAACTGCACCAATTTCTGAAGCCAGAAGGAAGATGGGGAGGACAATAAAGCTGTAGAACTAGATTATTTATAAATCTCAACACCTGCATGTTGTTTTTCCCAAAAACAATAATAAGGAAGAAATTGTACTCTTCTGTAAGTCTGCCAATAGCAGACTTCACATAGCACTGCATCTCTCATTGATATTGGTTAACTTTAACCTTGTGTTACATCCTTCTGTCCAAGTCCTATGTCTTTCAGAGATAGAGACAAATATGGATAGATTTGGGTTCTTTGTTCCCTTTCTTGAATTCTTTAGACAAAGCAATGTATTTTCTTATGTTACCTCTTATGTCTGATGCAACAGAGTTAAAACCAGGGTTTTTTTAGATTTGTTGCAGAATTTAGCCAAGTGAAACATTTGGTTTTAATTCTGAGGGAGACTTTGATTCATTCTTTAAGTCAGTGCCCACAGTCCACCAAAGATCTTCTGTTTGCTTTATAATGGTATTTGGACATTGGGTACAAGCAACATTAATTTTGAATGTGCTGTATTCTTTTTGATACAGAGTGGGAGGTGAGTGATGCCCAGCTGCTTACTATGTGGTTTGCTGGTTTTTTGGAGGGTGGTTGAAAAATCCTGTTTTTCAACATATGTGGTTATCAGAACTTCAAAAACTGTAAAGTTTCAGTATTTGACAAGATCCTGTCAATTTTACTGAAATTTTAGTTTGAAGAAAATATTTCAATGAGGAGAAACAGTAAAACTAGCTTTTCTGTTGTTGGAGAGTGAAAGCTTTAAATTGTATTATTTATCATAGGGAAATTTTAAATGTTAAGAAATCACTTATACGGGGGAAAAAATTCCCCTGAGGTTTTCCTTCATAGAAAAGAATGAAATCTTTGACCTAGATTTGCCTTATGCATAGCTGTTCTTTTAAAATGAAGAGTTGTTGCTATCCTACAAAAAAAGGGAAATTTTGCTTTGAATAAAATCTGATGCCCCTAGTGACCGGTATGACTTCTGCTTCAAAATTGATTAAATTTGTATACCTAGGGATGACAGAGCTTGACTCCTCTCAGTGGTATCCAGTTACAGGACAAGAGACCATGGGCACAAATTTAAATGCAAGAAATTCCACTTAAGCATGGGAAAGACCTCTTATACAGTGAGGATGATCAACCACTGGCTGAGGCAGTCAGGAGAGGTGGTGGCATCTCCATTCTTGGGGATATTCAAAATCAACAGGACCCCACCCTCATCAACCTGTTGCAGCTGCCCCTGAGACTGGGGTGGGACTCCAGGTGCCCTGTCCAACCTCAACTATCTTATGTTTCTCTGAGTGAGTAGTCAATTATTCTAAGTATTTTTTTTGGTTTTAAAATGTATATGACATGAGGATGGGAGAAGGAGTTGAAAGAGGGAGACTGCACTTTTTTTTGTTTTGGGCTTGGCTTGTTATGGATCTTGTTCCATGCCTCATTTTCACCCTGTTAAATAAGTATCATGGTTAATTGGGCTGTCCGTCTTAATTGAAATTATGTCTTATAAAATGTGTTTTAATGCCTGGAGTAGAAGATCTGGGTGAATGGAAAGTTTATTACAGATTTAGATCTGGAGTAGACCTAGAGCTATTAGAGAATGCAGTGATCTGGTCTGAAGAGATGAGATGAGCATACTTAATGAGGCAAGATTTTCCTGGAAGATGTTGAAATATTTCTATTCAAAAATGTAGTAGCACAAGCTAATATGAAATTTAAATATGTTGAAATACAGACAAAGCAGCAAGGTTCTAAACAGCTCAAATTTGCAAGTTTTTTCCATGTGTTTCGTTATTAAAAAAACATTTTCTGGTTCTCAAACTACCACGCAGTCTAACATGCTAATAGTGTGCAGCCATTTTTTTTTTCTTATTCTACTGGTTCCACTAGTCAGTAAACTTGTCAGCTAACTTCTGGCATGTGAAGAAAAAGTGAATTTGTCATTTAAGACTGAAACTTGTCTCTAACTTCTAACAGTAATACAAATGTAGTTACATGGAACTAGATATTGTACAATGCATCCTTCACTGATTAATTTGTCTATTCTAATTCTGTCTGATCTGGTATCTGACGTATTTAACACTGCAGGCCTGCATTAATAATGTCTTCAGGGAATTGGACACTATGCTGATGTTAAACCATCTTATTCCGAGGATTAAAAGGGCCAAGGTATCTCTTCATGCTTTGCAGCCTTAGTAATAAGTTGCAGTAGTCCACGTTCCCACTGTTAGCCTTAATGCAGTTAGTTTTGGTATTATCAAAAGAGTAATTAACACCTGCAGATACGATCAGAGATGGTATCAGAGAAGAGGAGGAACTCAATTTTACACTGAAGCTCAGCTTGCTTTTATATCTGAAACATCAGTACAAAATTGACTACACAGCATAGTTGTGACCTACTATTTATATTTCTAGATGCGACTTGTCAAGTCATGATAAAAACAATGCAATTACTATGAATAATGGTTATGTTACAACTCGGTGGGAGTAAACATGGACTGAATGTAAGGAGAGGGTACTCCTCCTTCGGGATGCGTTGAGCCAAACAGATTTGCTCTCAAATATACCAAGGTTTAACAGAAACAATACTGCAGAAAACAGTTGTAAACTTGGAAAAACAAGGCCAATAATCAGTGATGGCTATGAAAACTTGTGGAATATATTATCTCAGATCTGAATATGCATTTTGTGCAGGACCGAGACAGCACAAAACTGTTCGAATGAGAATGGCAATAGGGGAAAAAAAAATTATCGGTGCACTGTGATTCTTTTATTTCCCATCATAACATGTCCATTCCATACCCAGAGTATCTTACTGTGGCAAGTATGTTGCGGCAGATTTTCAGAGCAATAGCACCTGGTTTAGGGTCCTTCTGGAGACCAGCAGGAGTACAGCAGCTATGCTAGCTATGAGTCAGGCCAGACACTGATAGCGTTCTTGGCAGAACAGAGCTCAACAGGAGCTGCAAAACACTTCAGAGATGATAAATTACACAGCACTGAGTTATCTGCCACTGTAGATCAACTGCCACTGGTTCCTGAGCCAGTTAGGTTGCGGCTAGTGGAGGTACCAATATGCTTGGAATGAGTATTGCTTTCCTGCTCACATTGAGATTTTGTCATCATCTTTGAAAATGACAGTTCAAGCTGACTTCTTCAAGTTATAGTGGAGAAGTTTGTGTCTCTTCCCTGGTGTTAAAACTTCTGTTATCAGGAATATCCCAAAGAACTAGTTAAAGTAAATCCTAAAACCAACAACAAAAACACTGAAAGTAAAATCTAGTCTGAAGTTGTGGTAAGCTAAGAGTTAAAAGCTCCTGTAATCTTTTCCTAATGAGTAGAGCTATTACAAGACAATGCTTCCTTGTTTTTATTTTATGTGAGCAAATATAAGGTCTAATTAAGTAATATTTCTAGTGACCTTTTAGATCAGATACTTAGAGAGCAAATGCTTTTGAATTAATGTTAAAGGTACTTCAAGAAAGAAGGTTAGGTATTTACAATAGTTGTAAATAAAAAGTGATTCTTTGACCTAGAATAAATGGAACTTTATTTGTAAGGTCATCTTTGCTGGTTAAATCTGAATCTAGTGTTGAAAGCATTTTGCACAATGATGCAGATTTATAAGGCAATTGCCCAATCTAACTGACCCAAATAGTTCAAGAGAAATAGATTCATGGCAGCCCCTTTTCTTGCACTGTGCTGCCTGTAAATAAGTGAAAGGAAGAAGATCAGAAAAGTGACATGAATGTAAGATGTTAAGGTATGGTAGAGAAAAATGGCATACCCTTTTTAACTAATGTTTGTAAACTTACAGATACTGATGATCGTTAGTCTTGCTATAGTTCTCAGTTGGATTTTACTTTTTCCGAGGCTGCAGATTGTGTACTCCAGTACAAGATGTCAGTGCAGTTTGTTCCAGTATAGTCTGACAAACTCCTGCATTCCTTTTTCTTTAGTCAAAATTAGATATTCTTTCTATGACATGTTTCAAAATACTAAATAGCTTAAGCTATAAATCAAGTCACTAACCATGTTTACTCATGTGACATAACTTGCTGACTTGCCAAGTAATCTAGTAAACTACCTCAAAGTATTCTTGTTTCATCTTGGGCCATTCACATACGAACACTTAATATTTTCATGTCTCAGTTGCTTTCCAGTCATGCTTCCCAAAGATGTACCTGTGGGAACAGTGGGTGTACTCTTTCCTTAGGAAGAGTAGAAAGTAGTAGGGTTTTATTTCTATTTTTTCCCCACTCTGTTTCCTGTAAGCTTTACCTCTGTATCTCAAGGTCAAGAAGAAAGGCCAAGGGTTGGTGATGATCTCTTGTGCAGGACATGAAGGGGAGATGTTAAATGTTAATTAACATGAACTGGGGACTTCTTGTGTGTCCATTCTGATTTTACTGATTCCAGCAATAAAAAAATAATACATGTAACATAATGATGAGGGAAGACACAGCTGTAGTGATCAGTTGGATACAGATACTTTTACATACAAATTCTCAATGTCGGTGGTATTTGTTGTCAACTAATAGATAATTGCTTTTAGACAGTTGAGAAACTGATGAAGTGTGTATCAGTCATCACAGTGTAGAAAGACGTGTGTTGGAAAGATGAGCAGTATTTGAAACTGTTGATAGTTGCCTTTGACTCCTGGCACACTCTGAAGAGTTTTGTGTTACACTAGGGATCCCTTACATGCTCTTCCTTATCGCATTTGTACTTTGATGCATGAGTTGTGGTTGGGGTCACCAGCTGTAGTCAGCCACTGTGCACACAGGACTTGTCACCTTCCATGTAGCTGGGAGCTCTGTGGTGCACTTCTGGCTGGAGGTGAAATACTGAACACCTGTTTGAAGTAGTTAAAAAAAATGATGAGGGCTTGAGGAAAAAATGTCGTAGGTCAAGTTGAAGGGAAAATATTTTTAGTTTGTTTTTCAAATAAACAGACGACTGCACTATTTCAGGTCAGCTTCTGTATTACTTCTGGAAGTAATGTAATGTTAAGTTGCTCCTTGCTATGTATTCTACAGTGTCATGGACAAAACAAATTTATCACTGCCCATGGGCTGAGACACTTGGATGCAGCCACAGCAGCAGGTTTCTAGAGCTGTGACTTTTACCATCCCAGAATAACTTGACCTAGAATTTGTACCTCAAAGCCCACCCCATCCCTATGCCCCTCCTGGAAGAGGAGCATTTGAATACTGTGACACTTGTGTGCTGTGTGAACTCTGCTTTGCTTTTCTATGCCAACCCAAGCAAAGCAATGAGATGGTAGGTTGGATGATCCCCTCATTTAACAACTGGAAATTGCATCTAAGTAGTTTAAGTGCCATGTGTGTATACCAGCAGTGTGGCAAAATCAATTTGGATGGAGAAGTAAATATGCAGACTTTTTGTAATAGGTAGTGTGTTTCAGGTTAGGTCCTTAGAATGCTCTGTCTCCTCTCAAAACACACTTTACTCTTACTGCAGATGATAGCTGTACTATGCTGAAAGAGTGCAACTGCAAATCACAGCTCTGGGACAACATTCTTAGGTACTTACTAGGTGCCCAAGCATGAAGATGCATGAAATACAGTTGACATTGTTTAATTGATACCTTACATTGGATTTAGAAAAAAATACATATATAGTCAAGAATAGTGAGCTAGGATAGGTTTACTGATGTTTGTAAAAGGGCACAGTAAATGGTTAGCAATGTTGTGAAAGAATTCTAAGTTCCAGTTAGCTTTGAATAAAACTCATGTTTAAGTCCCTTAAAGGTTCTTTAGTATGAGCCAAAAGCATAATTCCATAGGAACTATTGAAAGGCATTCTTATTTTGTTAATTTATAATGAATGAATGAAGTAAACAATTACTTGCATCACAGTAAAGTTGAACATCTTGAAGGTGCCTGAACTATGAATTTAATGAGTTTCACTGTGACTGGCTTCTAGCAGCAGAGCATTATCTTCTAGAGTTTTTATGCTTGTTAATAAATATTCACAGGGAAAAAAAGGCAATTAAAATAAATGATGTCTGTTATGTCAGGGTTCCGGATTGAGAGACTAGTACTTTTTTCTTCTGGGATTTGTAAGGTCTTTATGTTGTTAAGATCAGTTAATCTTGTAGGTGGTAATAAGGAGACTTTTTTGAAATATCACTTGCACTAATTTTTTCAGTGGTGGATGGGGAGTCAAATCCTATTCCTTTGAGTGTAGTTATGAGACATATATTGTAACAGCAGCAAAGAGTTTCCTTCCTTGATTGCTTTCTCTAATCCTGTTATGTCCATGTTACTGATGCTCTATAAGCAACAAAAAATATGTTCTTCCAAGAATATGGTCTTTCACACTTGGCCTAGTCCTCTATAGTGATGGACTAGTAGTTCAGCTTAAACAGGCTGTTTGTGTACTTGTCCCAACTAAAATAATCTGGAATGAAAGCAAGATATTGCTTTGACAAGAGCTACACTGTCATCCAGTGCTGTGAAAGGGCACCTTCAAAACCAGACTTTCTTGGAGCCCCTCTGCTGTGAGGACAGGCTGAGAGAGTTGGGGTTGTTTAGCCTGGAGAAGAGAAGGCTGTAGGGAGACCTGATTGTGGCCTTTCAGAACTTAAAGGGGGCCTATAGGAAAGAGGGGGAAAACTTTTTTAGCGGGGCCTGCGGCGATAGGACAGGGGGTGATGATTTTAAACTGAAAGAGGGGAGATGTAGACTAGACATAAGGAAGACATTTTTTACACTGAGGGTGGTGAAGCACTGACACAAGTTGCCCAGAGAGGTGGTAGAAACTCCATCCCTAGAAACATTCAAGGCCAGATTTGACAGGGCTCTGAGCAACCTGGTCTAGTTGAAGATGTCCCTGCTCATTGCAGGGGGGTTGGACTAGGTGACCTTTAAAGGTCCCCTCCAAGCCAAACTATTCCATGATTCCTTTCCAGTCAGTTGGCATGGGTGTACAGAACCCCTTTGCCTTTGAGAACTGGCAGGTGCAAGTCGAGAATGAATCAGAAGCCATGTAGCTCTGCTGCCATTGTCCTGTATCTGTACAACCATGCCCTGTCTTTTCATGATAGTTTCCTGGAATACAGGGAACAACTGCTTCTTCTGTTTAAACTTGAAACTATTTTCTGCTCCAGTTCCAAAAATCACTTTGTTTAAAAAGCTGTGAAGTCTGCTTAGAATAACTCTAGAGAAATAGCATCAATACTTCCTGAAAGAATTACATCCTTTCACTTCTGGTCTCAGTTGAGACAGAAAACTGTCTGAAAGCAAGGAGCGAACCTATAAGATGGAAAACTGTTTCCTCTTCTAGCATGACAAATAATTACGGTGTGCTGATTGTCCAGTAAAACCTCAAAAGCTGTAACCTCCGTGCTTCTGAAAATGTAATACTGCAGACTCTAGTATAATTGCTGTGGTATCATATCAATATGGAGATGTAAAGAGTAAGCTCCTTAAGGGCATGCACCAGCTTTTGTTCTGTGTTAGTATAGTCTCTGGGGTGTGACAGGAGCTCCTATGGACTTTGAAGTGCTTATACTACAGCATTGCACAGCTTGAAGTATGTGTATGGGGGTGTTTGTGTGTTGGTTTTTTTTTTTTTTTGGGTGGGGGTGTGTTCTTTTTTAAAAAAACCTCAAAACATACATCCCATCCACCTCCAACACCCCTCCCCTTTCACTTCCCCCTTCAGTTTGTTTTCTATCCATCTGAAATACCTTCTCAGTTTTACATTTCAGTTCTCATGGTCAAAGGAATGTTTGAACTCAATACCATGTGCTCTTGAAGTCTGAATGGGCTTTTAAGGTACATGTTTAGGTTTGTGTCAGAAAAAAAAGCTAAGTGGGATCAAGGATTTAGTAGAACTGTTTCAAGATTTGAGATGTTTTTTTAAAAAGCTGCTGGAGATA
Organism: Podiceps cristatus; assembly: GCA_000699545.1. Classification (NCBI taxonomy): domain Eukaryota; kingdom Metazoa; phylum Chordata; class Aves; order Podicipediformes; family Podicipedidae; genus Podiceps; species Podiceps cristatus. The sequence goes on along the minus strand of KL287432.1, from coordinate 29,001 downwards.
AAAATAAATTACAAGTTATAAAACATTGGCACAATGGAGTGTCTTAATATATTCATTTGCTGCTTATGTAATATCACTGTGCAGATTTAGTATCTGATAAAGTTCTGTGGAGGAAAAAGCCCCAAAAGCCCTCCCCAGCAAATAGAGCTCATAATAAAGTATTTCTCCCTTTGACCGCTAGGTGATAGTCTTGCTCAATTTATTCGTTTTATCAAGGTCATTTATATAAAGATTAAAAATGTTACACACTGAACCTCTTAAAGAATTGCGTTAATAAAAATAATTATTTTTTTTACTAAACGTAAAATAAAACTTTACAATTTTTCTGATTTATAAATGTTTGAGTCATAACACAACCTTTTCCATTGCGGTATTGGATTTATTTTACTGTGATTAGTCCCCAACAAACATGTAAAGGTATATAGTAAATGCATGTATACTTCTCTTATTAGTCTCACTCAATAACACCAATGCAATTAGACCTGCTGGGTTTTGATGCAGACTGAAATGTTGACATTTTCAGCTTGATTTTTACCATTATTAGCCTTCATAGTCAAGGAGAGGCTAAAATTTTCCCTAATGTTCCTACCTTTGTATCTTCTTGAAAGAACTAATTTTCTTATAGAAAAATCAATATTTTGTGTTGAAACACTGATGTACAAGAATGTTTTTACTTTGTAAAAGGACTATCTCAAATCAGGATGACAAAAACTCACAATATAACATATCGAACACTTTAAGAAGCAAGTCTTCATAATATTGAAACTATTCTGGAAAATTTACTAAGACTTGTCAAGACTTGATCAGCAGTAGCCTATGTAGCTTCAAGCTAAGAATTATCCAATATTTACAATATTGGAGAGAAAGCTAGTAAGTCTGAAGTATATTGCTTAGTTCCAGTACTATATTAACTTTAAATTTTGTTACAGCATTTTTTCTTAATTCTTAAGGTTAGTCTATCTCTTTAACAGAATTTAACATTAATTTTTTAGAGGAGTAATAAAAGCCACTTGATTTATCCTTTTCTGGAGCAAGAAAGGGGCAAGTACTTGTAAGTACCTTGAATTGCATTCAGTACATCTTTATTCTCTCAATTTCTTTGCTTTGATCTGCTGACAGTCTGATATTGAAAAGTATTTCTCCGTGTCTACCTTTTATTTGCATGCCAGAAATCTCATGTGAGGGCAAGTATGGGAATAAACTAATTGTATGGAAATATTATGCATACCATTATAGCGTTAGGTGTAGAAGCGGGACTCCAGAGAACGTGCTGTAATCCATATCCTTTGAAAATATGTCCATTGAAAACAGACACTGTTCAGATTTTATTTATTTGTAAATTATCTGCTCACTGTCTCACACTAGTATCTTCTTAGCTTTGAACTCAACTGCCAGTTTGTAAAGTCACTTTCAAGTTCTTTTCGGTGAAGCTCAGGGCATGTAGGGTCTGGAAATTGGATGGAGTTTTCCAAAGGGGTTGTCATGATCTGGAATCAATAGTCCGTTAATGACACCTGCATTCCTGTTTCAAAGCTGGGAGCAGTTATGCTTCCTTCTCCTATCAGACTGTAGAGTGTCCAAGTGCTTTCTAAAAGGCAACCAAATCAGGTATTAAACTCATTTTTATTATTGCTTTCTGCTTACTGTGCCTGCTTATGATACATTGTAAATTATGTTCAAATCTGAAAGTTTTCATCCCTAGGGTTGATTAAAATACAAAATACATTACCTTGCTTGCTTTGGGGAAGTGAGTTCACTAAGACCATGATTCAGAAGATCTCTAATCCTGTCTGCTGGTGGTCAGTAGTAGGCTTTCTGTAGTTGTGATCTTACTTGGAACCAAGAAGAAGAAAAGTTCTCATGTTTTTTTGGTTGAGGTTTTTTTTTTGGGGGTGGTGGTGGTGGTTGTTTTTTTAAATAATGATAAAATAATCAACCTCTTGCCTCTCTAGGGACAAGTGTGTTATGGGGTTTAATGTATGGTTATAGCTTCATGATGTCACCTTCTTTAGATGTAGTCGGGTCCCAGTCTTCTGTCAGGTGGCCGTTCCCTTATTTGAGAGCTTTTCTGGGGAATGATCATCAAAGTAGAGCTGTATTGTGACACCCATTCCATCTGATCCTACCCTGCCATTGCTTCTATTGCCTTATTGTCCATTCTAGTTCCACACACTTCTAAAAGAGATTATTGCAGATCTATAGGATGCAGACCTTCTGGGAGGAAGCAACTAGAACTGGCTGTACCTGGACAGGGAACCAGATAAGGAACAAAAGCTAAGGAGAGTTTTGTGTTAACTGAAAGAGAAGGTCAGATAAGATGGCTTCAAAGAAAAACACTAGTGTTTTAGCTTGCAGAATCTCAGTCTACTGCCAAAGCCACCTAACCCATCACTGTATGCAGGCTTCAGCTGAGACAGGATATGAAGGCAAAGGCAGCAAAAAGTGAGGAAGTAGGGTAAATATTGCTGTGACACTTTGAGGAGTCAGGAAAAATGAACATGTGCAGCCCGGAACGGTTAGGCACTCTGTGGTGAGCAGCTGGGAAGAAAGCTAAGTGGCATCTGCAGTTAGTGATGCATTCACATATACCACCTTCCATTCAGAATAGGACTTAGAGCTCATTCAGATACAAGTTGATTACTGATATCAAACTTGTCATCTTTTTTTTGGTTTCTACCACTGCTTTGTGTGACATGTGTCTGGCCCCTGCAATGTGAGATCTAAATATCTTATGACATACAAACTCAGCAGTAACTGGAGAACAGCTATTGCTGTGTTAGTGTCCAGTAAAACTGCTGGACCTTGGGCCAGTACTGTGATTTCTCACTTAACTGGTTCAGATTCCATTTTGCTAATGTAAGTGGATGACTTCTTCCCTTGAATTTGTTTCTTGTTTTTAATGAGGAAAAAAATAGGGGGGATTGTATTGCTTTTGTGAAATAAAGTCCTCTGAGCACACGCACAGGGAAATGGCCTTCCACTCTACCAAGTAAAGTGAACAGTAAGGTGGGCTCTGATCAACCTGAGATCAAGGTAGTGAGGTACACACTGGTGCAAAACAGCTCGGAAGGTGCTTGGCAATTTGTAGCACCCTACTAGAAGTGAATGGTGAATTTCCGAATACAGCATGAGCTAGCTGAAATCTGGTACCCCAGCTGATGCAGAACTGCGGCACAGCGCAGCTAGAGATCTGCGGTGCGTGCGCTGAGGGAGTACAGTGGCCAGGCAGCTGGCTCCAGCCAAGCATGTGTGCTGTTCCGCTGCTTTATCCTTACATCTACCTCCTGAAAATGATCTTGGAGTAGCATCTCCATTTCTCTGGCTTGTCTCCAAGGGAAAATGGAAAGTCTTCATTTCTGTTGGGTTTGTCTGGGAAATAGTCAGTTTTGTACAGATTCTGCAAATAATGTGTCTATAGTTTGAAACTACTTACATAAGCAAGCTAGCTAGACCTTCAGAAGAGACAATGTAGCTTTTAGCATCAATTTGTTCGAAAACCTATTAATGACTGTAAAGCACGTCTTATTACAATCTTAATTTTTGCATGTTGTGCTATATTTTCAAGTGTGTATCACTTTTAGTTTAGATTCTAATTACAGTATACATGCAGGTATTGGAAATCTGAAGCTACTGAGTGTTTTAGAGTTTCCTAATTCTTTTAGTGCATTCCAGCCCACTGAAGCTGCACAAAAGCAGGCTTTCCTGTCACTTTTAATTCTAACACAAACAATAGTAATTTCTCTTCTTCAACAGATTAAAAAAATAATTATACTGTACTTGAATAAAATAATCTATTAAGAAAAAGACTACGAAGCAGTACATCAAAAGAAATACTGATCTTCTGTATTTTCCACACCTACCCGAATGTGTAAGGTGTCCTAAAGAGCTTTAAAGAACAAAAAGCATTTTTTTAGGGACTGGATTTCTTTTCTAAA
>KL287432.1:9276-25035 GCA_000699545.1 Podiceps cristatus | reverse complement strand
AGGGAAAGAAAACACCACACTTATCCTGCTGGTGTGGAACTCATTAGTGATGGAAGTTTAAGAATGCTAATGGTTGAAGTACATATGTATTAATTTCTGGCTGATTTGGTATCTTTTCCTTGAATAATTCAAATTAATTATTTGCCTTTATAGTTGGACTATGAAAAACACTTCTGGATTCATTTGTAACTAGATTATAGACTTTCTCATCTAATCTTTTCTGAAGAGGTTTTGTCTGAGAACTGAAATGTGAATGGTAAATCAGGCAACAGGTACTTTGTAATTATTGTTCTCTCAGTGTACTGAGGTTGTGTTTTCAATATGGATTTAACTAGGGCTTTATATTCTTTAATTTGTAAAGTGAAGATTTGTTCAGGCTACAAAAGCCTTGAGAAAAATGTTTGCAAATAAATGTAACATCATAAAGCTTTCATAGTTTTGCTCTTTTCTCAGAACCAGGTACATAATAAAGTTCTGGTACCAGATGATAAAATGTAGACTGCTTCTGAATACTAGAGGATGCAACATCTGACATGAAGAGCTAGTATTTCAGTGTTTCAGTTTGCATTTAGGAGTGTGAATTGAGTGTGTGTCAGTAGTGTGAACTTGAAGTATTTTCTCTGAAATTTCATTTGTGGGCTCAGAAATATTGTTTCAACATTAGGAACCTTTTCCAATTGAATTTCACTTACTGTTTTGTGCTTGAAGTTACTATACTACAGTGTCTTATTTTCTGCAGTAATAACAAAAGCTAACTGCCATCAGGTAAGCTTAAAGGATACTGTTTTCCTCAAAACATTAACCTTGTCTATTGTATTGTCATGCTATTTATTGTATAGTGCAGCTCGTTGCTTAATGCTGTCTTATATAAAAAGAAAATGATTGTGAAGTGGTAAATCTGTCACTGTTTGTTCAGTGCAATGTAATTGGAACATGGAAGGACTACGAGAGTAGCAATGTCAACAATTACAATAAACCTCATGTATCTTGGTCTTAAATTTCTTCATCTCTATATATACAGGAGAGACATTTGTGAGACCATTTACTGTATTTCTCATCAGCTTAATCAGTAATGATGACTTGAGACAGAGAAGAGAATCAGTGGAAATACAAAATGAAAGCTTAACAGGTGGTTAGGATTGAGTCTGTTAGTACTGGAACATGTCCAAGTGACTTGCACAAAGGTGTGAAAAATGTATTAGTGAGTGGGGGTAAGATTAGTCATAGAAGATGGACTTTAGCAATCCCCAGTTACTGAGTAAAAAATGTTTTGTTTTTTTTTTTTTTGTTTTTTTTTTTAGAGGAAGGAATAACAGATGCCAGTTACAAGTTGTTCTCCTTTTAGTGTGTGGAAGAAAGTTATTACTTGCCATTAAGCAGAGGCTTTCACGTGTGGCTTCTCACAGGACTGTCTGACAGGAGACACGTGTCCTGATTGAGTTAGTGCAGTCATTCAAATAAGCAAAGCCTTTGGCATGAGAAGAATTGGCTGCTGTTGCAGAAGGGGAATAGGGACACAAAGGGCTCATTTCTGACTTACCTTACGGAGCAGGAGAACAGCCTCGGTGTTAGTGAGGGCAGCATTTGAACCCTAATATAATGCTCCATTAATACATTTGGCTGCTTCATTAAGCATGTTGGCATGGCAGAATAAATGTGCCATCCCATAATGAAAACTGCTACCTAGTGATGGACACAATGACAAAAGGTCAATTTCTGATGACTATGAAACAGCCTGAACCTCCTTTTTAAGCAACTGTTGGGCAAAATATGTGAAAATTCTGGTAGATTAGTCTGAGAGTGTCCTCGAACCCACTGACATGTCTTGCTGATCACTTAACCATTCCATAAGATTTTCTGATTGCAGGTTGACAGAAAAATGTTAAGTGAGGGTTTTATTTTTATTGCATAGCCACACAGCACCAAGGACACTTAAACACTTATGTGAATTAATGCTGAATTAAGTGTTTTAAACTAGCCATTTGGGTTTAGAATAGGAATATAAATTCTTGTTGGATTAATTCAGGTCTAGTGATTTCCAGTCCCCCCCCTTCTTAGTCTCTAATGAAGAATATGTATAATTATTTTTTAAACAAACATTTTATACCTTTGTATGTCTGCATGGTACTAGCAGGAAGTACTTTGTGCCCACAGCTGGAATCCTAGACTCTGTAGTAGAAATAGTAAATAAGCAAGAAGAATAGCTGATCTGCAATTGTGAAAATATCTGTTTTAACATAAACTCAGTGGAAAAAATACTGTTCCAGAGTAAGACTGTTATTAAAAAGAATATTATACTATATTGTTAAAACTAAGACTACTTATTCCTGAATGAATCCATACTAGTGCTACATAAAAAAACTGAATTTCTTTTTGACAGGAAATTTTTGAGCTGCCATTTCTTGACATACTTTTAATTTTATGTTGGTTTCTTTTAGGACAAAACTTAGCTGGTTCTCATCAGAGTACATCAAATACAGCACTCCTAGTAAGAATATCTGATTATTTAGCTTGTATTATAAAACATAGTTCTCTGGAACCTGACACATTCAGCTGTTTTTTATTTTCAGTAACTGCAGTTAACAGTTTCATCTTCTTTTCAGCCAGCACTCTAATTCTTTTTATATTCCTTTGTTCCTGTCTCCTCTGCATTCTGAATTTATTCTTCAGCTTCATGAACAATGCTGTAAATCTTTCTGCAGTCAGTATTTTAGGCAGGCTCAAGCAGCATGTGGTATGTGAAATCCAGGAGTTCCAAGATCTACCTCTTTTTATCGTTTTGTGCTTCTATTCATTCTATGAAGTTTTTGGCATCATTAGTGGGGTTGAAATTGAACATGTTGCCCTAGCAGGCCAAATATACTAATGAATTTGCAGTGGAAAAGGAGAACATTCAGGATACCCCTTACTAACTATACCGTGTTTTGCCATTTAAAGACTGTAGTACAGGGCTTTTTCAGCAATGTCCCATCTGTCCTTTTGAGGAGCATGCTATGTTTCTAGTTCACGGATAATTGCATCCAACATTTTTTTTAATAAAAATTGTTATTTATATCTAGAATGGGTTTGAAAGTGCTGTCTGTCTAGTTATGTCTTATTTTGCCTTCTGTGTTTTGGATAATAAACTTAATGTCCTGGTACTGAATACTGTTGCCACACTTAATCCTGATTCAGCAACAAAGAATACTTCTGGATTGTGTGAGTGTGGAAATAGTGCTGGTACATCAGGAATCTACCATTTTACTATTTTTCTTGCTCTGTAGACCCAGAAGCTGACTGACAAAGGAATTCTGTGTCTAACTTTGAGGGAAAATTAGTAATGGATTACTGTGCAACTGACTGAGCTCTATTTGTGCATCTCTTCAGATTTAAGGGTTGTGCTTGTCATTCTGATACTTACATTCCCTTTTCTTATTTAGCTTTTAAATTCTAAAAAGGCACTTAAGAAAAAAATTAAAAATTAATATATTTTTTAATACAATTACTAGACATCCAACTATTTCAGTTACTTGAGATTTCTCCTAGTCAAATATATTATTCTTACAACTGTGGCATACACACAAGACACATCCACAAAACAGCCTTTGAGCGTGTAGCCTTCATTCTTACCTGAATTACTCTTCTGTAAGGTAAATAAACAATAGCTTCTTATACACCACAGAACTACCCAGTAGATGTGTTTTGGCTGGTTTGACTTACTCAGATTACATTTAGTGCTTCACTCTAGTTGAGTTTGAACAAAAATTCTTACATCTTCTGTCTTTTAGAATTACTTGGATGTACTGGATCCATGGTTATAATAATGTGGTAGGTTTTTTGGGGGGTTGGATTTTGGGGTGGTTTTGTTTTTGTGGGGTGTTTGTGGTTTTTGTTTTTGTGGGTGTTGTGTTTATTTTTGTGTGTTTTCTTTTCTCTACGGATAAACTGTTGAAGCAGTAGCTTCCTCCCCTCTTCAGTTTCAAGTTCTTAAAACCAGCATAAAGGAATATATTCCAGATCAGATGCTGAAATAGTAGGCATCTCTTCCTTTTGACTATTCTGTGTTTATAAATGGAGTGCTGAACTTCAGTATTAAGGGGCTATTTGGGATCACAAAACCTCAGACATAAGTTATGAAGCATATGTGCAGTTCTTCAGGAAGGGAGCGATTCTTAAATGCATTAATTTAAAATGTAGTTACACTTAGAGGTGAATTATTCCCTCCTAAATACATGTCCTAGTATTTCAGTGTTAAAACATTTAAGTGCAGAGTGTGTAAATTCATTTCAGGTTTAAAACAAAACCACAAAACAAACAAACAAAAAACCCCACACCACCCCAAACAAAATTAAATCCGAACGACTCCCTGAATTATGTACCAGCACTTCAGTACACTAGCAAACTGACTCTGAATTATAGAAAAGTTCAGAAGATGACAGTGGTTCTCTCACAATGCGAATGTTTGTAAGAAATAGCATGTTACTACTAAATTGAAAGTGCTGCAATTGAAATATGTGGAGAGGATTAATAGACACAATGCTTGATGTCAAAATGCAGTTTTGGATTCTGTGGATCTATAGAAACTTTTTTCATGTGTTCAGAAATAGAAAAATTGAATGCTGACCCTAAGTGAGACCCAGTCATTTCAGCCGTTTAAGTTGGAGGGTCCAGCTTTTCATCTTTTGTTTGCTGGTGATAACAAAAGTTCCATTTCTTTTTAATTTGGCAGTCTAGGAGAAAGGGATTTATTTTTTTAATGAATGTGTGTGATGACTTGAGTTGCTCAGCTCTATTTTTTGTGCCCACTTCCTCTTACAATCAGATAATTTATTAAAAAAACCCAAACCAATTCTAGTGTTGTAACTGGTACTGTAATCTGTGGTCTGTGTTAAGGGCTGCATTCTGTTTTGTATGAGAATGACCTCCTGAAGCCCTTCCAATACAAATTATTCCATGGTTTCAGTGATTCATATCAAAGTACAATTCTGTGGGCCTAATTTTTAATGAGCAGTTTGCCATCAATCATACTAGTCTGAACTATGCTCTTTAGTCCACAAAGGAATTCAGCTCAACCCAATGGGTGGATGTGCTGCAAAAGAAAAACATGGCATCTTCCCCTGCCTGCTGAAGTTTAGTACCTCTGGCAATAAAATCTCTGGTTTAAAGTTAGGCTCTGTACCTGACTTGAAGTTTTGGAGAATTGTATTTATGCACTCGGAAAAGCACTGAAACTTAAGATCATTTCTGTTTTCTGAAGAAAACAGAGTTGGCTTTATAGTTGGGTATTAAACAAAATAGTGTTTAATAAAGTGACCACTGTGGTCAGTCTATTTACAGATCTGCCTGCCATGTCTAATATACATAAATCCTGGGGATGAGCAAACAGGAGTTTCAGATGAGCATGCACTCACGTACTCACGAGCCCATATTTCTTGCTGTCAATTCTATCCAGCAGTAGGTGTTCATGCTTGTTAGTACTCTTAGACCATCATTCATCCAGTGATTCCTATTACAAACAATTAACTGACTAAGCTTCAAGATACATATTTCACAGAAGTGTTGTAAGAAAGATACAGGGATCACTACACACTGCACTGATGTGCAGTCACCTTTGGAATAAGCAATGGCAACTCTTCAGCTGTGCACCCTCAGATGATCAGTTTACCCAGCTGAAGTTTCACTCTGAATTTAGGGAGCTGAGGGTGTAATTATTATAACTGGCATTTGGCCACTATGCTTAGGTCAATAACACTTTTCTCCTAACAAAATGAACTGGGGAAATTTTTGTCAGATCAAAGAGTTGCAATCCCATTTTCTATCTTCAAAAAGGAAAAAAAAAATCAAGCCAAACAAAAAAAAAACAAACCAAAACCAACCTGTATGAAACTTGTAATTTCAGACAAAGTCTAATCTCCAAGGTATCACCTGCGAAATGACCTGATACACCTCTGCGTCACTCGGGTATTGATTTGAGGTCTCTCCCACATTGACTGAAGTTAGCTTACAGTATTTGACAGAACTTTAGCTCAAGCCACAGGATAAACTGAAATGCCTAGGATATTTCAGACATGTAAGTTGATATCAGCAGGTGACACTTTATACCACTGTGATTTAAATCCCTCACAAATCACTTGGCATCAACAGGAAAGAGAAGTGGAATTATTAATAGGATATTGAATGAGGAAGCACCTGTTTGTCCAGATGCTTGTTTAGATAGATATGTTTACCCTTCCAGTACATAAAACAATTAATGATTTTGTTTAGTCTTAAACTGGGTATTTTTTCAAACTTGAAATAAATCATCTTTAAATTACTATGAGTCAAAGAGCAGGATTAAAAAAAAAAAAAAGGATAATTTTAACATTATCCGATCTTTTGTATTTAAAAAAATATCTTAAAACATAAGGATTGATGCAACTCCATTCAATTGAAATCAGTTAATGAAACAGCATTTTGGGGAAAGTCCATTTTATAAAATAAGTCATTGTTTTTGTAGGGACAAGCTATTAGTTTTACTGTTAACTTCAAGAGATGCTAAACTGGACTAGAGTTAAGATCTTAAAATTCTCTCCTGAAGTGTATAATCGCTGTGATCTTGTTGTCCCTGGGCTAGCATAGAAGTACCTTGGCAAGGGGCAAGTGCATTGCAGAAGCGGGGCACGTGGCTTGTTTCTGCCCCGTCTGCATTTACTGGAGGATGTAGCGATGTGTGTCCTGAAGTAGGCTGTCTAATAAATGTCTTTGGTTTCAGGCCCTGTAATGTAATTCTCCACTGCAAATACATGTGGGGTCAGCCGGAGAGTCTCAGAAATGTTCTAAAAGCCAGGCTCTCACCATTCCTCTGGTGAATGTTTCTTTGTTGATGCAGAAAGAGCTGCTTTCAGGAGGGTATGTTAAGGCAAACCTACTTCATGTAGCCAAGTGTCTAACATGCTTCTGTAGGTCGCAGGAAGATTCAAGCGAGGGCTTGCACCAGGTCTCCTATGTCAGTGCCCTCATCAGTGTTGCTTACTGGTCTGATTCTGACCATCTCATTATTTGTGAACAACTTCCTGTTTTAATAACAGGAAGAGGGGAAGAGCCCCATTATGAGGGGATTTTCATGTATTTACAAGCAAGTGAATTACGAATAGGGATGTAAAGGTGTAGGTGAGTCTTTAACAAACTATAGCATGTGAAGCTCAAGTGTTTAGTACTTTCTCAGTTCCTTTAATCACACAGAAAAAGAAAAAAAATTATTCCTCCTTCTCAGAAGTTGGCAGCAGCCCAGTTTCTCTAGGATAAAGCCAGAAGTAAAACACAACTGCAATACTTGTCTGCTACTCTTTTTATGAGCCAAAAGCTTCCCAGCTACCTTCAATTTTGAGTCTTAACGTTTTTGGTTTTGTGCTCTTTACCAGGGAGAACAAGAGTTTCAGGTCATAGTTATGAAAATAATTGAGTTTTGACTATTCGGTCAGGATGAGATTTGCACTTTAAACCTTTTAAAGAAGAATCATCTTCATGTGTCAAGTTGATGGGCAACTTTATAAATCATTAAGTGAATACAGTTCAGTAGGACTTGTATTTCTAGAATTAAATCTCTTAAATTCTATCTTTTAAAAACACTGACATAATTTCATGATTTTTATATAGGAAAGATTTATATTATTTCCAATGACTAACCTCCATAGAAATACTTCCTAATAAAAGAAAATACTAAAATTTTAAAGGAATAGTAAGTGTGGGAAGAGGGATATTGAGTGAAGAATATTTACTTCAATTCTTGAGACATAATAAGATAATTAAGGACTAACACCATTTATGATAAGTCCTGTCAGAGCTAAACAAAAGGGGGCTGTGAAAAATGTGATAATGGCTCAGAAAAGGTATCAGGTCTTCCCTGATGAGCAGGAACAATTATCAGTTAGGTGGTGATTGTTATGGTTTTGATTTAGCTACAGCTCTATTGAGCTATAAGAACTACAGCACCAATGTTTCCTAATCCTGCAGCATGAAGAGGGCAGCAGGGCTGAGAAGTAGTAAGAGCAACAATGCTGACACTCGCCATGAAATATAACCTGTTTCTGTAGCTGGTTCCCGTATATATATTGGGATACTTTAATGATAATTCTGCTTCGTGTCATGTGTTGTCCTGTTCCCCCTCCCTTCGGTTTTACTTTGGCTTAAGAGAACTTGCTCTCCAGGAGTGGGGTTTTTGGGTTTGGCTGGTGGTGTGTTTTTCCTGCTTCCCTCCACAGCTCTTAATCCATTTTCTTTTTTATTTTTTTCCCATGAGATAATATCATAATTCTCTCTTTGCAGCATCACAGAATACCATCATGCACACAGAGAGCAACCCCTGTCTTACTGAGCTTTTTATTTATCCAAAAACATTAATAATGCTTGTGGTATTTTTTTTTTTTTTTTTTGGGGGGGGTCAGCAATATGAACCAAAGTGAAGTAGTATTTCAGTGTGTGTGGTATGGACTTTACAAATTTGGAAAAAATTAATGTTTGCATTAAAGCCTTTGTCCAAAGCCATAGGAGGCAGGGCTGCTATTCTCAGAGCCAAATGTTGTGGCACTTAAAATTCCATCATTTGGCTTTATGCTTTGTCCAGGACCTTAAGTGTAAGGTAGAGACTGAACATTTCTCAAACTAGAAATTCTTGGTGCATGCTTCAAGGTAGAGATTCAAATTGTCTAAGAACATTGATCTTAATCCTGGCTTGACAGTAGAACACTTGGAAGGTCTCCCATCATTAGGGATTGCTCCATTATGAGGGTACTTTTTGAAATCCTAAAGCTTTCTTCAACTTCTGCATCAATTACACTATCATATCTGTGTAGTCACTGGATTCTTTCCTGCATAAGCAATTAGTTGAGAAAAGAAAAAAAAAATATTCCTGTAAAATGAAATACAAAAACAGGAAAGATGAGTAGTTAGAGGAATACCATTACAGTAGCTTCACTATTAATTTCTGTTTTACTTGCTATTTTTCTACTGAACATAAGAAAAAAAGGCATAAAAAGTGATATTTCATGTGAGAGATCATAATTTCATGTCAGAGATAAACCTTAATTGGTTTATCACTTTAACAGCAAAATAAATAAAATTTTGACTTTCAAAATGCAGAAAAATTTTTTGGGAATTTCTCCTTTCTCTTAAAATTGTAGTAGCAAATTTGGTAGCAATGCTAATAATGACCTTGTTGTCCTTCTGATTCATAAATTTAAATTATAATAAAAACATCTGATGCTTGGGAAAAGCAGTATTTTCTGATATAAATTTTGAAATGAAGGTCTTGAATGAGATTTTTTGGTTGAGGTAAGAAAAATGCCTCTAAATTTCTGGAAATAAATAATGAGAAATGTCTTATTTTTGTTTGGCATTTAAATACAAAAAGTTCTTTTTAATGAATTTGAAGTTAAAATGTCACTTCATTTTGGTTTGGTGGTTAAAAAGGAGAAACAAAATGACATTTCAAAATGAAATAAAAATATCATTTTGAATCAATGTTTATATGAAAGGTCACTTTGTTTTCATGGCCAAGAAATCCCTCAGAACAGAATATTTCATAGTTAAGCAGGAATTAGTATTTTTCCAGAATGTCTTATAAGAAAATTAATGCTTTATATGTAAGAGCATAAGCTTTGGCTGAGTCTACGTACATGTGAAATAAGTTGTCTGGGTGTACCAAAAATGTACCTTGTCTCTACTCTTGAAAATACTTTTCAGCTCTTTGTAGTTTGCGCTTTGTTAGAAATACAGACACGGGGCTTGTGTGTGTGACACTGGGCAGCTGCTTCAGCTCTCCATGCCAGTTAAGGGATGCCGCTCCGGTGAACGCCCTTCCCTGTCTCCTGACTTCAAGTTCCCCTTGCGCATGCCGAAACTCAGAGTTGCACAATGGCTGGTGTTGCCTGTGCAGCAGGAAAGGTCCTTCCCTGTCATGTAATGGTTGAACGTGGTGTGGAGGGAGATTGGGGTCCCTTTCCTTCTGATCTCAATCCTACAGTAAATTTGCAGCTGTTGAACTTCATTTGTGTGTGCAGTGCTTCATCCCTTAGCTAGGGAATCTACAAAGAAAGACAAGGTTATACTCAACTGTGGAAGAGTTCAAAAATATTGATTGCTCACTGTAGTTTTCTTTCTTTTCCAAAATAAGTCTTGTACCTTGTTTTGCAGTGTACGCTTACTCATACTACAGAAACGTTTACCATTTTTTCAGCTTTTACAAGCAATTACCAAAGATGCGATTTTGTGCTTAATGAGCAGTTGAATCTTAAAAAAAGTTTCTTCTTTACAAATGTTTAATCTTTCAAGTTAAAATATTTTTCACTAAAACATCCAATGTTAAACATGCTGACTCAAAATACTTCTCACTTTCAAATGGTCAGATTTACCATTTTCTTTGAGGAGTCATGTGCAGCATAGCAAAAAGAAACAAGGAAGTCCATGCAGACTTGCAAGGCTTTGTTTGTTTGGTTTTGTATAATCCTTTTACTGTCTACAGTGTCCAGTAGTCTTTCATATTAAGGTGGTGTTATTCTAGCACTGGCTGGAGACTGACCAGCTTTTCCTGTTTCACCGCCTGCCGCACGGAGCTGTTTCCATGGCAGTTTTCCTGTTAGCTTAACTTCAGGCTGGGGTTGCCCGTCTGACTGTGCACCATTGCAGCAGGAACCCCCACTGTGTTGAGCCCTCCTGGTGCTACTGGGACTAACCTTGGTGTTAGAGCAGGTTGCTCAAGGCCTCAGTCCCTTGAGTTTTGAATACTGTCAAGAACAGGGTTACCTTCAGCACCTCCTTGTCTGAGGTGATGCAAATATTAACAGGCAATATAGAGCAGAGAGCATGTTACAACCTCTAGTGTCTATTTTCAATTAGTTAAAAGGAATATTTGATGGAAACTTGTCTGGTTCTGGTTTTTGCCAAACTAGTCAATAGAAGAAGATAAATTACTGTACATCCCCAGAGTTTGCACTTGAAAAGAGAAAAGAAATACTCCAGCTAAGTTCGAGTTTGTCATTCAAGGTCTTTTGCTACCTCTAGGAGCTTTTGAGTACTTTTTAGCATTTATTGGTTGTCATTGAATTTGAGCAGTAAGTGTACAACACTAGTACTTTAAAATATCAGAAGAAAAAATGGATGATATACTGCATTTATACGGTAAATTTTGCAGAAAGAGACAGAGCTGTGCAGATGCTTACAGATTGGCAGTTTTGCCAGTAAAAGATGATGTAGATGCATGATGTAGGAGAAACGTACTTGACACACTTAGTCTATGTCTAGCTAGATTCCTTATGTTAGAGTTAATCCCAAACAAGGAAACAAAAACCATATATAGTGAACATGTGTTTAAACAGGAAAAGAAATAGACAAAAGAAACCTTTGTGTGCCCACCCACCTTGTTCAGATGAATAGCAGCTTGTGCTCCTGCCTGTTGCTAATGGCAGTGGATATACCTACCAGAGTGGGGGAGATCCCTTGACTGAAATATGTGTTCGTCCTGGAGAGGCAGGAGCTTACTGAGTGGCTTCGCTGCAGCAGGAAAGCCTGCAGTTCAGTAAGAAGTGTGCAAGTTTTCATGGTGCAGAAAAATATAGCAGGATACTCTAGTTTTTGACAGCAGACCCTTTAACAAATACTAACTTTTCTCTCTGTCCAGTTTGCATTAGTGTTTCCTAGAATGAAAAATGTTTGGTTTAATTTTTAGTAAGTCAGAAGCAATGCTATTAGCTGTGTCAGCAACTGGAGAAGTAGGGATAGATGTGAATATGGCATGCAGTAATTCTTTGTGGCATTGATATGCCTATTTTGAAAAGCTAGAAACATACGATGGGCCAACATTGTTGCACAGTATGTTGTTTTCTACTTGTTCTTTCAGCCTTAGGTGCAACAGTCTGACTCTGTGTGGGGTGTTTTCTTTTGCTTTTTTTGTTTGTTAGTGTGTGTTAAATTTTTTACTTACTTGGAAACACTGAGTGTAATGTGGGGCCCCATGCCCTTACGTAGGGACATTTCAGTTCACTTTCAACAAGTTTATTCTAGCAGTTAGTCACTTGTAATCAAGATACCTTAAAAACATGCTAATAGTATTTCACAGTTGGATAATGACAACAATACGCTGAATGGGGTATCCCTAGGTTTACAAATATGTAGAATGAAATAAATGTGATATTCCCTCTATATAATTTTCCTATTAAGAATGAAAATATACCATAAGATTCAGTTAGTCAGGGAGGGATTAGTAAGATCTTTGAGTTGTTCTACTTATTTGCTGAGCATTTCAAGCCATAAATAAATAAAACAACAAAAAAAGTATATTCAGTTTGTCAGCTTCTGGGTGAAACTGCCTTCTGTTGTTACAGCACTGTAGGCAGTAACACTAAAAAGTGTCAGTAGAAATACAAAAAGTGAAAATTCTTTAGAATTTGTTTTTCTTTTCCCTTTTATTCACATCTAAATTTTGTATTTATTTCACAGCTCTGTTTGAAAAAGCTGGAGGGCTAAGATATTGATGAATAGTTAGTGTGTTGTGTGTGCGTCTATGTATAAGGACATGCAACATACAGTTGTAAGCATGTTTTTGCTAGGGAGCCTCTTACATACTAAAATGTGCTTAAGTCAGGAAAACACTCCTGGCAATTTCCTCTTTTGTTACTTGCTAGCTTTTTGAAACAGGGTGTATGTATAAAAATGCATCTTGAAGATCATAAATTTATAAGCAAGATACTGTAATTTTTTTATACTTTATTGGCTATTACATTATACTCTAATAGATTCTCTCAGTGCTATCTAATCTTAGAACTGTACCATGCAGCAATACCTCTATGAATTATTAATTCCTAAAAGGGTCATATCAGACAACATTTTCAATGTGTTGGTTAGAAAATGAAAGTGCAGCACTGGGCAGAAAAGTGACTACTTAAATGGGAGAAAAACTCTTAGCTGGCATAAAAACTCTATGGTATTGTTATATTTGCCTTTTTCAGGAGTTGTATGTGTGCATGCTTTGCCCTTAAAGGTTTGGATTTTCTACTTTTTTTTTCTTTTAACTTTTCTATGTTCTTTTAACTTCTCTGTGTTGCAGGATCTGAGTGTGCTTTCTGTTTTGGTCTATATTGTTAGCTGAATTCTGACCAAAAAATAATGGTAAAGTCAAAGCTAGGAAGATGGTGACCTTTTTGTAGTACTTGAGACTAATATTACCCTAATTATCAATATTTTTATTAAGAGAAAAAGATAAATATTGTTATGAAATTATCTGTAATTGCATACAGTCTCTATTCTGTCCCGTGGAATTCAGCCTTCAGTTACAAGAAGCAGGCAGACTACTGCCTTCTAGAAAAGCTCAAAAACATTTTTTTCAAATGACTAGCAAGGAAGGTGTGTGCTATTGAACCTGCTTTACTGCTAACGCGTGCTACAGAATATGGTGTTTTCATTAGCATTCTGGGGCTGGCCATGTTCCTAAGCCAGGGAATGATATTTAAATAGTTTTCCACAGTAGGGTAGGATAACTCCGGTTAACTGTATTGAAATGAATGGGAAGTACTCTCACGAGCTCTCCAGCTCTTGGGAAGAAGCTGTAGTGACAGTCAGCTGGAGAGATTAATTTGCATCTTTAACTGGCAAGGCTGTTTCTGAAGTGAACATCTGATCATAGTTTCAGATTTATGAGGTCCTATTCTGTGTTGTATTTAAAGCACTGACTGCAGTCAGGTGAAAAATTCACCTGTGGCTTCCTCTTGGTTGTTTACATCCTGTCTCTACAGTCTAATGAGATTCTTCTGAAGTGTATATGCTCTGGACATGTGTCTTTATTAGCTACAATCACTTCAAGAGTTTTAATTTCTTATTGATTAAGTGGAGATTATATCATGAATGTATATTTCATTTGATCATAATGTAATCCATAAATTTAGGCACATGGTGCAGAGACTGTAAAGCAAGTTCAAAAACATTCATATGTTTCGGTGGCTTTGCTTGAATCATAGAATCATAGAATTGTCAAGGTTGGAAAAGACCCTTAAGGTCATTGAGTCCAACCGTTAACCCATCACTGCCAAGTCCATCTATACCATGTCCTCAAGCACTGCATCTATCCGTTCTTTAAATACCTTCAGGTAGACAGAAAATAGGTCTTTTGTGCAACACTTCACTGCATTTATAATATAAGGCCATGTGTTTGTAATGAATGTCATGCATGTATTTCAGCACAAACAAAATAGTGCTGTGGGTTACAACTGTATTTAAGGATGTTTTTCTTATTGCCTATTACTCTGAGCACCCAACAGGTTTTACATGTTTATCATATTGATGGTGCTTCATAGCAAGACGGAAGCTCTAAACTCAGCTTCTTTTACTGGGGGAAGAGCTTTTCTTCTATTTCTCCTGATCTTCCAGTCCTAGAGGTAAAAGGCTTTCCTGGAGGCAAATATGCCAAATAACAAACTTACCTTTTTTTGTAGCTCTGTTATCAGTATTTTCTGATATGCTGTTTCCAAAGCTATTGAGTTTTCTTGCAGTTAAAAAATGTATTGGAGTCAATGAGAACTTTGAGCTGTAAATAACAGGCCCCACAGCTGAACAGCCTGGCAGGTGTATGCTGCAAAGTATTTAGACTGCTTCAAGCTTGACCAGGCTTGTGCCTCATGAAAGCAGATGGAGGAATGCAGACAGAATCCTCAGACCCATCAGCTGCTCCTGGAGAACGCCACAGCAATTTGCTTTGCATTCAGAAGTACTTAGACATGAGACTATTCTTCAGTTGTTGGCTTCAGCCAAAGTTAGGCACTTAAACATCATTTTAGAGTTTGTGCATTAATGAATTTCTGAATTTGTTTCTATTTTGCTGAATTCTTCCCTTCCCAGTGTGTGAAAACCTGGTAAGTTTGCCAAGAAATTATAAAAGTAGCAGATGAGGGACTACAGAATATTTGTAGTGAAGAGACTACTACTAAATGGAACTTCTGAGTTATGTGCTAAGACACCCTGATTATTGGGTCCTTGTAAGTTTTTGCTAATGTATATCTGTTATTGGTGGGGAGGAGTTGTTTGCATGAACTCTGTTCATCCATCTTGTGTTTAAGACTGTTCAGTAGACTTATGTCCACTCTGAAAGTTGTATCTTCCAAAGAAAAAGCTCTGAATTGAAGATAACAAACAGCAGCTGCAAAGCCT
Source organism: Podiceps cristatus (assembly GCA_000699545.1). Classification (NCBI taxonomy): domain Eukaryota; kingdom Metazoa; phylum Chordata; class Aves; order Podicipediformes; family Podicipedidae; genus Podiceps; species Podiceps cristatus. Next base: position 9,885 of record KL287432.1, on the reverse strand, counting down.
CTTGAACCATTGGTCCTACATGCAGATTTGGCTATGTGGATTAGTAGGATATTGAAGCTGCATAAACAGATGAAACATGAGTGACTCTTGGTCACCTCTACAGACCAATGTTTGACACTGACAAACAGAGGTAGGTTAGAGCTTTGATGTAAATGCAGAAATAGATCTGTGGCTTCCCACATTGACCTGCAACGATGACAAGCAGAGGTTTTATGCTTAATGTTTGCTTGTGAAGATTACCACAGGCTTAGGTAATATGTTTATGCTGGCAAAAATAATAAGACCTCCTTCAGAGAGTCTTATCCCTGCCCAGTGAGTTCATGATGAAGATTTATTGACATCTTGACCCTGAAAATAAAGGAAAATGGTCCTTTCTGACACCTCATTTACCTGTCACTTTATTAGCTGAGGGAATCTGGCACAGAAACATTAACATAATTAACTTGCATTGATGACATCAATCAACTTCTATTTAACTAATCAAGTACTGTAATTTGTTTAAAAAAAAAAAAAAAAAAAAAAAAAAAAAAAGGTAGTACTCCATACCCATGAGAAAAGGAAGAAAAACAACCAAACAAAAAAACCTAGTGGATGTTATAACAGGAACTT
>KL287431.1:0-13385 GCA_000699545.1 Podiceps cristatus | reverse complement strand
CTATGAAAGTAATTGTTAGAAACAAGCAGCAATAGCAAATGCTTGCTGAGTGGTTGCCATAGTGCAGGAGCACAATTTGAGATTTAATATCATTACTAATGATATTTACTTGGCCTGCAGGAGGGAGTGAGACTTGTGCTCCCTAAATGTCATTTGACTGCTAATATGTCAGCGAGCACACCCAGCCCGGCCCCAGGAAGGGCCTGGCATGACCCGGGGCACCGCTGCCCCGGGACGGAGATGCAGCGCCTGCTGCAGCTGCCCCCCTCCGCAGGCTGTGCCCACCCGCTGCCCCGAGGAGCCCACATTTGGCAGGTACGTGGGCCCCCAAAGGGCCGGCCACCACACATGCAGCCAGAGTGCTGGGGCTCAGCTCCTCCCTGGCACCCATGGAGCAGCACTGCCCAGCACCCAAAGCAAGACCCAGACTCCTGTCGACGGATCTTTTTCGGCCGAGTTACCCGGACTGCGAGTTCAGGCTCCCTCTCCTGTTGGGCTTCTCCATGGGAGGGCGAGACTTACTGCGTTGCTGTAAAGTGAGCCATTTAGTTTATTAAACGCTGTTAAGGGTGCCCTGAGGTCCCTGCACATGTGGGACCATCAAGGCGGAATCGTTATTATTATGGTTCTTATTAGTCATAGTCATTTTCCCAGCAATACGTCTCATGTCCAGATGTCTTCCCATCTATCTCTTAAATTTTGTGATGCCAACGCAAACTGTTACGAAGATGGACTAGTCCAAGTCCCGCTTCACGCAGTACAGGAGTGGAACATTTATGCAAAAATAAATATATATCTTTTTAAATTAAAAGACAAACGAAAAAAGGGTCATAGTTGGCTAAAAATGAATTGTGCAGCGCATAAAAGAGCCAACGGTTTAGAGAAGATAACGTTTTAGTTTAAGTGTTCCATCATTATTAATTCATTTGGTGCTCTTTATGATAATACCAATCATTTGGAATTCATTTGGTGTTTATGTGGATGTCATCTAGACTCCTGCAGAAATTCCAAAGTAATTCAGCATTAATGTGCTATTAAAAATTGTTACCAGCCCCTACCTTCATTACTTCACCAGCACAGACTAATCTTTCTTCTCTCATTCTCTAAATCCAAATTTCAGTGTTTATTTCGCTTTTATCTTTATTAGGGTTTTAAAATGTAATGCTTCTATTTAAAAATTCTCCTTATGCTACATGAGTGTTGTCTTTTTGACAGCATCAAAATTATGCAAATGAAGGAAGGAGTTAATGGTGATTTTTCATTTTGTTACTGGCATTTGACTGAGAAACAACCAAAGAGGTTTCAGCTTATCATTTACAAAAGTGAAGTTACCGAGATGGTATTTATGTTCACAGCAGATGACAGTAAACCAAATCTGTACGAAATACCATCTGTACCATGTGGAGTTCTTTCTTTTTGGGCACAGTAGATGCCCCCGCGTCAGGCAGGAAAGGGGTGAGGCTACCCCAGCCCTGCCAGGGGCCCAGGGTACCCAGGGGGTACCATGAGGACCAAAAGGGCCAAGCTGCCACTGATGACTCTTTTCTGGACTCACCCCGTCGGTTGAGCACCCTCCTGCTTCCAGCTGGGGAACAGCAGGATGGCGGCTGCCGTAACAGATATTCTGGGTCTAAGCCCTGGCAACAGAGGAAAAAAGGCTGCACTCACATGTAACATTAAAAAAGAAAGCCCTAAGAGATTAAATGCAAAAACCTTGCATTAAAAGAGCATTAATTAGGTTTTATAGTCAAGGACTCTAAGATTAGAAAATGCCAGATTGTTGAGAGTCTGGAATTATTTTTTTTTTTAAAAAAAAAAAAAGAAAGAAAATACAAAGGCTGGGTTGAGTTCCTAGCTGTCCCTGCCTTGTTGCGCAGCCCCCTGACTATGTGATCACATAGCACGTTTTTCCCTGGACACCTCTTTTGGACCAGAGGACAACAGCATATAGGGCCAGAGCAAAGTTTGCGCTTGGCAGCTCTCAGACTGGCATCGCAGCTGGAGTGCTTGACCACGCAACCAATTAACACACTTTAATGTTGCTGCTTAGCAAATATTACATGTTTGAAATGATAGACCACCAGAGACACCTGCGTATGTGAAGAATTTATGGTGTCTCCTACCCAGACCGAGTAACCGGCCACATATCTCCCTTCTCCTGGGTCCTCTGGCTGCGTCCTGGACACCCGCTGCTCCTCGCAGGCCACATCAGCATCCCAGCGAGCGTGCGCCGATGTGCTCCTCGCAGCCCCAGCCTGCTGCTGGGGGACGGGGCACAGCTGGCCCCACAAATGCACTAGGCTGAGGGAGCAGAGGGAGGGAGGCACGGTGTTGGGATCTGGCTCGACACAATGGCTGTGCTGACACACACCCCCCCCCCCCCCCAGGACCCTTGTCTGAACGCTCGCCCACCAGCGAGCAAAGCAAAACCCCACAAAAAATATGGGAGGCAGGTACTATTTGGTGCTTTGTAGCCCAGAGAAAGTGGAGAATACAACATAAAGCTTGTCATCAATGACTTTAAACACACCTTTCACAGCAAGGACAGCTCAGGTCCTCCAGGTGACCAACCATCAGCAGGGTCAGGTCAGTACCCAGGCAGCACAGGTGGGACAAGGGAGATGGTGCCGGCTGGGCACACTGGGGCTGGCCCTAAATACCCCAGCCAGTGACGGGGCAGGAGCCATCACCCACCTGGCTCCTGGCCATGGAAGAGGGAGATGCCACCACCATCCCCTGGCACTGATGGCTCCCAGCCGGGGCTGAGCATCCTCCATCCCTCACGCCAGAGCACAACTTTACATGGAGAATAAAGCTCGTTGCAGAGGAATTTTCCACGTAATCAAAATCCTGGGAAGAATATGAATGCTTATAGGTTAAAGGAACCTGGCAGCTCCTACTTGTCTGTCATGTCCTTAAGGATTGCCATTAAGTCATAAATGTAACAAAGATTAAAGAGTTTATTAATGTTATTAGAGAGTTGAGATAAAATGCTATGCCTTGCAGGGTCTCTCTCTCTCTCACTATTTAATGAAAACATTTTCATCACTTTCCGAATCTATTATACCAAATATTCATTTCAGGAGTCCTAAGATGATTTTATTTTAATTAGAAAAGATGTAGCAACCACCTGAAAGTAATACAGTTAAAATACCTTGCCACAGTTCCCCTTCTCCTCGGTGTCGGCAGAGGAGCATTTCTTCAGCCGTGTCTCAGTGGCAGAGCGAGCCCAGGGTGACCAAAGGTGCACAGGGAAGTTTAGTGGCATGGCAGGACCATCATGCCGGTCCCTCCTGGAGACCCTGAGAGCCAGCAGTGCTGGCCTGCCAATGGTTCCATGCATCTCCAAGAGCCACTACGTCAGCCACGGTTACCGGGCGATGAGAGCTCCCTGGGGAACAAGTGAGGAGTGGGAGCATCTTCTGCAGGCACAGGAGACAAAGTGAAGTCCTCGCTGGTGGAGAAAAGCAAGAGAAGGAAAAGAAGCTTAACAAATAAAAGGAAAAAGGATCTTTGTGATGGCCTGTGAAAGAAGCATTATCCTCTCCAAATCTATGACAACTACTGACAAACCAGAAGAAAATAAGCAGCCAAAGTCCTTTCTTGGTGTGGCTGCTTTGACTTTGATGAGCAGTACACCATGGCTGAGTTTTAATCCATGTTTAGACCAGGTCCAGTCTTTGATGCTAAAGACTGAAAATCAGTCACTTCTAAGTAGAGCTCACACAGTTACACTTTTATATGCGAGCTTTCCTTCCAGCTCGACCTTCTAACTGTACTTGCAATGCAGGCTGTTCACAGATGCTCTTTCTTTTAAACTTTCCAACTAACCCAATTTAATTTGTTAATTTATTCTGTAACCTGATTTACTGTTAATTTATTTTGGTGAGTAAGATATCCCAGCTTTAAGTTCCAATTAATTAAAGGGGAGGGCTTAATGTCTTTGCTATGCAGTATCTTCATGCCACATTGTATTCCATTTTAACACCGCACTGAAGCATTTCCAAAGTTTATTGCCATTAACTAATATAAATCTATACATCTGCAAATTAATTTCACACACACACAAAAGATTACTTTTTGCAAATGTACCTTCAAGAGGGGAATATTGGCTGTAGCAATCACCACTTGTTGCTTAGCAACAGCCATAGCATCACTTACAGCAGGTTTATCCTAAACAGCAATGTAAAGCGCAGGGATGCAGCTCTCCACCCCGTGTTGCCCATCTCTGCAAGTGCTGCTCAGCCACAGCTTAATAGCTGGAGACTTTGCTGATTTTTTTTTTTTGGGGGGGGTGGGCAGGGTGAGGGTTGTCCAGTTTTAGGGATCTTAAAAACAATAAAATAACCCTCAACCATTAAACTAATTTTAAGCAGCAATCCAAAACTTGGTGCCCCGATCTGACCGTAATGGCAATGCCAACACAAGTCAATGTGAGCACGAATGCCTGTTCAGGTTGTGACTATGCTACTGCCAGCTCAGCATTTTGCACCGAAGACTTTTAAAAAATTTACACATAGTTTGTTGCAATCAACCCAAGATTAGAAAGGGAAAATCAGATTGCATTAAGACTGTCCTGAGGGTATCCCAAGGCTGTTCTAAGTCTTCCTGAAGCCCAGGGAAGCCCCTACAGCCAGGAGCTGTCAGCTCTCATCTCTATTCCTACAATTAGCCAGCACCGCGACAAATGACCTCTGCAACGCTGCATACGTCCCTGCGCCCGTCCGCCCGTCCGCCTGCCTCTCCATGCCTCCTCCAGCTCCTCCCCTCGGCGCGCTGCCTGCCAAGGAGCTCTCCAGCGTGACGCTCCCGCCTGCCCTTTGCCAGCCATGGGTGCCAGCCAGCTGCTCCTCTTGGCCAAAAATGTGGCAAGTAAATATTCTAACAGCATCCATTAGCCCTGCCTTTGGCGGCCTGTGGAGAGGGGCCCGCAGGCTCGGGCCCGGGTTTTAAAGCCATTATGCCGTATCTGTAGGCACTGCTAATTCACAAAAGATGAATGCAGGGTTTGCAATCAAGGAAAAATTAGCATCTCAGCCAGCAGGGAGGGTGAACATGCGAGCCAGCCAGCACTGCCAGCAACCTTGATTCTGTCTTTGGCAAAGCTGGCTGGCTTGGCAAACACAATGGTAATGAGATAAACTGAAATACCAGGCAACGGGGCAGCTCTTTGAAGTAATTATCCTCCAGGGCAACAAGGAACAAGATGAAAAGGTTTTTAGAGACATAGTGTGGATGCACAGGGAACATTATTTGCATTCCTGAAGTCAGCCCTCAGTTTGCAAGGCTCAGGCCTGCCAACACCAAGCAGGCAGGGAGAAGGCAGGAAAGCCCAAGCACTGGGCACAAAGCTCACGCAACACAGCAGGAAGAGGAGCCGTGCAAGGAGCCGCACCACAGGGCAGCACCGCGCCGGTGGGACTGGTGTTAAACTTTCACTGCTCCTGAGAAATGCCCATCGGGCGGCCGCACCGTACCCAGTGTACTGACCCACAGACAGAGGCAGCATTGCAAACACCCAACTTTCAAAAACACGTATTTGTGTAGGGGTTAGAGCGAGGAACTAGAAACAAGGTCAGGGATTAAATAAAGCACTGTCAAATCTTGTAGTCGGGAACCACAGGTGAGCACCGAGTGAGATTTCAGCTGACGGGCTCTGCAATGCCGGGCCCAGGCGGGAAGAAAGAAAAAGCAAGGCAAGGAAGCAGTAATACATGGCACAAGGCACTCCCTGGGGTCCCTGACCAGACACGCTGCTGGCGTGTTGCTGTTGGGTCACTGAAGTCTAAATTTGAGGTCTTAAACAAAATTATTTTCAAAGTAACAATGTAACGGTTGGCATCTGCTATCCCCCACGCACAAGGGCTGTGAGGAGCGGGTTTCACTTAGAAGACACCCGGGGTTAAAGCTGCACCAGCAGCAGCTTGCCTCTAGCTCCTGAGCAGGCGGGCGGCCGTGGAGCATCTCCTGGGCCGGCCGGGGCGGATGGGCTGGGCAGCATGCAGGACACAGCCCTCTGCTCCCAGCTCCCACCGCAGGCAGCAGGGCTTGAGTGATGCTCTTCCAATATTTATGAGTTAAAATATTTTCCGAAAAAGGCTAAACAGGTGAAAGCTTTATTTTTTTTTGTTTTTTAATTAAAAGGAACACCTTTGAGCAGAGCAATGCAGATAGCAGAAGTCTAACTCTAGGCCTGGACCAAGGGCCAGTCGTGCAGGCAGAGCAGTTTACGCACCTTTTACTCTGCAGTAATTCAGCCAACTTCAGAGGCTTGCTTGAGCCACTGCTTGGTCACTCTGCCCCTGCCCACGGTCTTCTACAGAGGGGGCGAGACAACTGCCCAATTCCGGCTCAACCTTGGAAGCTTTTCCTTCTCTTACCCACAGCAGATTTTACAATTTTATTTTTTTTTAACATGCAAAGCAAGGAGGCACTGAGGACTGGCAGGTGGCGAAAGGCAGAGCAGCGGGAGGCGTGCGCAGGCGGCTGGACGGGGAGCAGCATGGTGGGACGGGGGAGAGGGACACGCAGCCCTGGCCAGGGGATGCTGCAGTTTTCCCTCTGCCCCCGCCACAGCCGGGCCTCTGGCAAAGGAGCTGGAGGCGAAGAGCCACAGCATGAAGCCCAGATGCAATTCTCTGAGTCACTCAAAAAAAAAAAAATTAAGAAAGATGGTGCAGGAACACCTCCTGGGGTGAGCCCACGGTGCCTACTGCTCCCACCTGGGCTGGATCCCTGTGAATGCTGGTTTCTGAAAGAAAAGCACTATTCTAGGCAAAAGCCCCACGTCTCCTTCTGCACAGCAAATAGTCCCCATCAGTGCAGAGCCAACCAAGGCAAAAATGTTTATTACAACGGAGAATTATAAGAAAGGAGTGCCTGAATCCAGAACAAAATGTAAAACAGGGGAAACAAATCTAAAAAAGCTCTATAAAAGTTTTAATGGATCCTTTCAGATGTGGAGTGGCATTTTAATGTGACATTTTAAATGATTTCTTTTTTTTTTTTTTTTCCTTTTTGGCTTTTAGGCAGACCATTAATCTGAGGGGCTCTTTCTGCCTGCAGAGGAGCAAAGCTTCAAAGCAGGCACCTACCAGATGCCTGGTAGTGAGGAAAGTGCACTTGGGGTTGAAAAAGTTAGGGGGCTGTAAGTGGATCCAGCTGGCTGAACCCCCTTCTTCCCAGAGATGGGGTGCCACCGGAGGGGTGGCAGGATGTGCTCCTGCAGCCCTCGCCGGGGCTGCCCTGGCATCACGGCAAGGGGAGCTCCAGCCCAGGGGGATGGTCTCCAGAACACCACGGACCCCGCAGCACCCGAAGCCGTGGGAGCTTTGCTGCTGGTTTAAAATGAGCAGCAAGCAGGGTGGGTTTGGTGTGGAGGCACAAACAGCCGTCCCAAGATGGAGCCCATACAGCTCCCGCTGCTTACAAATGCATCTATATACAGCAAGGCAGTTTGAGCTAGAAGTGTCTCCCATACTTTTCTAATGCCAAGCATCTACTTTCAGGATTTGACTCCAGCCTCTGCATTTCCAACATATTAAAAGTCTCAAACTGTGTGCTTAAAACTTTTTGGCCTATTGCTGACCTTTCTGAACCTCAGGAAAAGCCATTTCTTCTTGCTGATGCAGATGCAGGAAATTCTTAACTAAATCCTAACTGAAAGCCAGAAAATGAGATAAGCAGGCTAATCCTCCAGCCCGTCAGACCCTGGGCTCCCCTGGGCTGCAGGTCAAGTCCTTGCTCTGCAGAAGAGCTCAGCAATCTGCTCCTCCCTACCCTGACTGTGTTGATGTGTGCTGGGGAGGAGAGCGTCCCCACTTTCCAAAAAAGGGAAACGGGGTTTGCTGCGGTTTGCTCACTGACGTTCAGTCTCTGGCTGCTGCTCCCTTCACAAAAGACCTTGCAGAAGTCTATGGAAAATGCATTCAAAGAAACACACGTACTTCAGGGGGTAGGTTCTCTGTGTGTTTGTTAGATTTTGGCTACATAAAGCCCTCTCCTTCTCAAAATCCTAATTCTCCCTGGCAATATGTGATGCTACTCAGCCGGGAATGGCAGTATCTTTTAGGGATATGACTGTGTTAGTTAATAAGGGCAAATAGTTTCAAATGCAGTAGCACTGTATATGCAGAAAGGATCGCTTTTGATTTCTTCAGAGACCCTGCTCTGGTTAAAAGGAAATTAAAAAGAAAAAAAATTGAAGCAATTTTATCTAGAATACTGTGGTATTGCTATTGTCTGAATTTGCTCCGCTTTCTCAAGAAAGGGCCTGGAACACCAGCGCAAGAGGAAAATGAAATCCCAGCCACCCCTTCATTAATGAAACAGCAACAAACTCATTAAGAGCAGCGATCGCAGCCGAGGGTGCCCCGGTTGCACCAGCTGCTCCACGCAGCAGAGCCCTGCCGGGAGCCCCAATTAGGCTGATGGGGCTCGCCGGGGGGCCAGCCTGCCCTGGCAATTTAGAGGAGCTGGGCCCATGCAGGACTGTCACAATGACAGAGATCCCACCTATATTAAAAACACTAGCAGTTGTTGCAAAAGCTGCTGCAGAAGAACGGCATGGTCAGGAGGGTGAGCGTGCACAACGCTTACCTGCGGTGGTGGCTCGTAAATCGCGTACACTGACCCCTGTCCCCTCCACCACCAAAGGCTGCAGGTCTCAAATCATCCCTTTTCCTCTTATTTCACACCCCCTCTGCTCCCGGGAAATTCTCCCCGTGTCTGCAGGCAGCATTAAAACCACAGCTAGCATGAAGAGAGAAAACAGTGAAGTTGGTTGAAAATAACCTCAATAAATTAACCCCCTCGAAGGTTAATTTTGTCCCCGGCTTTCAGGCTTGCATAGGACCGCTCTTGCTGAGTCTGCCCATCAACACCCACTGTCTCTGCAAACACCAGCAATCGCTTGGTTTTTCCATGCTGCACTTGTTGGAGCCCAGCCCTAACATGAAGGACAGCCTGACACAAGCTCGAAAGGCAAATGGGCAACCTTTCATTCTGGAGTCGTCTACAGCCATGTCTGAGAAACTGACAAGTCTTGCCGTGCTGGAGGTGGAAGCCTGAAGGTCAAAAACCAACCCCATGCCCAAGAGTGAAGAAGTCATTTCAGAAGAGGGTGAGTGACATTTACAACATGCTGCTCAGAGAGATACGTGGTGCTGGGGAAGTACGTGCCTGCAGGACAGCCTGACGAGTTGGCCCTGCTCTCCTCGAAGGGAGAAAGGCGATCCTCAGAGGACAAGAATACAACATCTACAGCTCTGTTGTTTCAACAATATTATTTTCTAAATGCATTTGCTCTACCAAATGGCACTTAAAAGCCTGGCTACAAATCACCGCTGTCATTTCTCCCCCAGGGAACCAAATTGCTTCATCTGGACACAGGTCACCCGCTGAGGCAGTCACAGCTGCTATACCAGAGGCTACATAGAGAACATAGGACCCCCCTGCCAGGGCACACCAAAGGTCCAGCCAGAGGAACGCCTTGTCTCTGACTTCAGTCAACAGCAGAAGGTGGGGATGTTGGGCCCCTCACCAGGGCTCCCCTGACGAACGCTTCCTGCTGCTTGCTTTTAGCAGTCACTCGCAGGCCCTCTTCCAACAACGCTGCTGGGTCAGTGCTGGGGAGAAGCAGCCCGGGGACTTCGGGCAGGATAGATGCTGCGGTGAATGAGCCACTGCTGCTCTAACCAGTAACAGCAAGTGCAGGGACCCTGTCTCCCTCTCTCCCATGTCCTCCTGACTTGTGCTCACCTGTTCAGGGTGTTCACTAGGGGTTCACTAGAGCGAAAACTTCTCCCTGCTGCCTCTGCTGCTTCTGCCAAGAGTTCTGCTACTTCTCCCTGTCTATTTAGTTCAAATTTCAGGTGCAAGAGTTTGCCTAAAGCCCTTCCCAATCCTCCCAGTTCTTCTCCTTGTACAATTCCATCCTATCCTCCGTCAAGGGCATCTGTAAAGTCACTCTGCAGTATGTCTTCATAGATGCTGGTGCACACTTGTTCAGTATTAAAATTGGTCTATATTACTGTTTCCATAATTAGTATTTAAATAAAGTAAGCAAAACCCAGAATACTAAGAAATACTAAGAGGTTTCAAAAACAGTTCAGCAGCACAGCTGAAGTACTTCCAACCCTCTCCTATCAAAAATAGACAGACAGTGAAGGACCCTCTTGACCATGCCCTTATCTCACCCTTGTGAGAACTCCAGGGACTAGAAGTTTGGTGGAGCTGTGTGTGCTTTACACACCGGATTGGGAGACTATTAAAGCTTGATTCAATGGATGCAGAATGCGTATCACCTATTGCATAGGTGCCCTACATTACCTTAGCAGAGCTTCACAAACATTCATCCACATCAGTGAAAACAGTATTGCCTCCCTGCAAGGTACTGGAACCTTTAAAGCCCCCACAAGTGTTATTTATGGTCCTCTTACTGGCAAGACCTGCCCTTCCACATCCCTGTACCTTTGTCTGATATCTGTACTTATTTAGTGAGTGTTTCTAGATGAAATAATTTTTTTTTCTGGTGCATATTGACATTCTGGAATAACAAAACGCATTAATCGCAGCGTGGTGGAGTAGCAATGCCAACAAAGTTACACAATACCATCCGTCACCAAACCAGGAAATACCATCCTGTACTAAATCTCCAGTTCCATCAGAAGAGTCTCAAACATGGATTATCCCTGCTCTTGCAGCACTCTTTGTAGTCATTCCCTGAAGGGAAGAGCAGAAAGGCACCAGCTCACTGAGCAGCTGCCACAAAGAGCAAATACCCCATGCCAGAAGATCTTTCCCAAGAGCAAGCTGCAATGATGTGTCGGCCATCAGCCAGGCTTTGCTGGCTTGCCCCAAACTGAGCGCCACTTACTGACTGCGCCACACTGCTCTCCAGTGCTCCTGGCGTACAGAAAATTAAACTATTGTAGGGCAAAGATCTGTAAAAGAGCAAGATACCATGGCCCCTGATTTTGCTGAACATACCCAGCAGAATTTGGGGGCACTGAATAACCTTTGATGACAACTAAGACTGACCTGGTCGGCTGGTGAAGCCATGTTGAATTTGATTAATAGTTTTGATGAGAAAACAAACCCCTGAATCCATAAAGAAATAAACACTTTGAAAAAGGTTTTGACATTGTCTAAAACTTTTTTTCTTACCTTGCATTTTCCTAGAAGGGCACACACAATGGATTTTAGACATCCATCTTTACCCGAGTAGTCTCTCTTTGTAACCAAAGGAGAGATTTCCTTAAAATGCTCTTGAAAATAGGTTCTGAAAAGCCTCTGCAGATGACTGTCATCCTCCACAAAGAAAGTGTTAAGGGACACCAGCTAGCTCTTCTAGATGCTGTGCACTGCTGATGGTGAAACCTCTCCTCCCACTGTGTCTGAGAATTCCCACGTGTTTCAATGCACCTGGAAAGACTGCTAAAGGCATTGCTTGCCCTTTAAAAGCAAAAACCTTTCAAATAATTACATGGATTTCACATGAAGTGACACCAGTAATATGCTTTTAAATAGAGACATACAAGGCAACAGACAAAAATACGAAGATCAGAAACCAACTGATCTTGAAAAGCCATTTTTACAGGAGAGCCAAAGGAAAGAAGACAGGGAAAGATAACCATGGTCTGAATAATATCAGAGAGAAGGTACTGGAAGGTGCAGAATTAACCTTTTCCTAATTAATTACAAGTTGTAAGGCAAAGGAAATGAGCCAGTCGAGAGCAATTTCAGTGAGACAGGGTTTTCAACACTTGAAACACTTTGGCTGTCCTTTAAAAGCTGAAGGAGAGGAAGAAAAGTGGCTGATGGAGCTGTGATACCGCCCCAGCATACCAGCCACAGCCGAGCCCACCAGCTCCGGAAGGACTGTGCTCTGAATGATGGCGGGGAAGATTTCATTACAGGATGTAAGCCCGCAAGATAACAATCAGTAAATGCATTCGAAACACGGTTATTCGAAAGGCAATCAAATTTTTGCAAGAGGAAAATTATTCGGGAAGTTGGACTTCAAAACACTTCTTTAACCTCCTACAACCTGACATTTCATATGCTCCTACATTCAGCTCTTAGTTCTTTAAATATTACCATATTTAGTAACTGGGGATGTGGAAATATTTTCTGAAGGTCTTTGGCGGAGAAAATTCCATTATTTTCTTTTTAGTCTGGATCTTAACTTGTCAAATCACCCAACAACTCACTGCAAACCTCCTGCATCATCCCTATGGCAAATACCTTGAGCACAACTTGGCCAGAAGCATTTTTTTTTCTTTTTTTTTTTTTTTTATACCACTTCATTTTTATTAACACCCACACTCTTACATCTCAAGATAGAGAGCTCTCATGGATGCGGGATTCTCACAAATGCAGATACAGTAAATGATGCAGAGAGGATCCAGGTGAAGAGCAACACTGTGCTCTGTCTGCCTGGTCCTCTTGAACCTCATTAAAGCCAAAGAAGGTGCAGATCTGCTGTCTGGTCCAATAATGCTGAATGTGGGAAAATATACAGCTTTAAAGTATGCTGCTGCTTTAGATTGTGCTACCTTGAATTACGTGCTGCTGCACTACACAAAACTGTGGACTGATGTGACAATAAATGGGGGAAAACTTTTACCCACATTTAAGAAAACGAGAAAGAGAGGATGGAAAATGCGCTATGCTTTAACACAGAATTTAGCTTGGTTTGTTTCGCTTACACTTCACATTCAGCTGGGTGCTGTCCAAGAGCAGAAGACATTTTTCTGAGTTGCTTGAATGATACTTTTCATCACAAGTCAGCTGAAGAAGCCAGCATTTCCATTCATGTTAGTTCCCGGAGTTACACGTAGCTAATTTACGACATCCAGGTTTTCTGCTTTCTGTGCATGAGGGTTAAAAACTAAATAGCATCAAGAGTAACACTACAGCATCTTGCTTGCCTTAACCCACTGGGGTATCCTCAGATGCCTAGAGATCATTCACAAACAAACTCGCCGTAGCACTGTAGAGCAATACACTGCAAAATAGTTGCTAAGATGCCTAGTGCTGGGAAACATAGTAGAGTTATTAGTGAAGCTCTGAGATTGGACAAACATGTTTAGCAGTCAGGAAACAGGCTTTTTTTGTTCTTTTAAATGTACTACTTTTTAGGATGCACTTTATTAAAGCACAATGCCAAATGATTTTTTTTTTGGCCCTATAGGTATTATAAAAGGGAGTTCAGCAGCTAGAGTGGTTTTAAATTGCTATTTTTTTTTTTTCTATTTATTAAAAAACCCAACCAAACAAACAAAAAACCCAAAAAACCCCCCAAACAGACAAAACCCCAAACAAACAAAAAACCCCAAATCCTAATGCTCCATTTCTTAGAATCATAGAATGTTTTGGGTTGG
>KL287430.1:0-14381 GCA_000699545.1 Podiceps cristatus | reverse complement strand
GGGAGGAGAATGGGGGGAGGGAGAGGGAGTAGGAGAAGGGGAGAGGAAGAAGGGGAGAGAGGAAGAGAGGGAGAAAGGGAGAGGGAGGGAGAGTGAAGAAGAGAGAAAGGGGGATGGGGAAAGGAAGAGGGATTGAGGAGGGAGAGGGAGAGGGAGAGGGAGAGGGAGGGGGGGGGGGGTTTGGTAGCAGTTTGGGTGAGGGAGAGGGAGAGGGAGAGGGTGGTGTCTTTCCTAACAGTTACGTTCAAGTATATTCTCTTTATTCTCCATTTCACAGGAACATGTGGCAAATGATTCGGAAAGCATGCATTGCAGTTGTACTTGTTTGATTTTTCTTTTCATCACAAAGCCCTTTTTCAGGAGTTAGTTTCAAAATGTTTGTGTACTTGATACTAGTGCTTGAATCTTTAATATCTTGAGAACAGTGACTAAGATTGTTGTTTCATATGACTGCCACATAGTAGGGGAATCCTCCTGTCCCATCCCACCTTTGCCTCCCACTTTCAACACTCTCGTGCTACTTCTGGTGCTCATCAGTAACAAAATGTTGCTGATTTTCATTTAGTCCCATAGCCTATCAAAGGACTGAACATGCAGCAGGGCTGAAACAATGGAGGAGCTGTACAAGACTGTGAAGCTAAGAGTAGAAGGGGGAATTGGGTACTTTTTTCAATATAATTAGATCGGCTCAACTGTCTCATCCAACCTCACATTAGACTTATAGCTCACTTGCTGGACAGCTCTGCAGTAAATAATTGATTGTGAAGGTTTCCCCATACCACAAGACTAGTACACTGTCAGACCCTAGCAAAACCTTATTTAAATGTTCATGATGGCTAGTGACCAATAAAACACACTGATGTGTTTTCATTTTTGTTGAGTGGGACAAATGGGGAAATGGAAGTGCTTGTAGATGTAGAAACAGCTTTCACAAAGACTTATTATCCCGATTAACCTGATAGCAACCTCATTAAAATCAATCTACTAGAAGTAAGGTGCTAATGTGCTAATCATGTGCCATGTTAATAGAATTTAGTACTAGATTAATAAATTGCAAGGCATCATATGTACCTGCTCCAGCTAGCTCTGTGTTTCCTTACATGAAAATTAAGAATATTGAATACTAATTGTAGGTCTGTTTGTAATTATCAAATTAAATTATCCTGAGTTTTTAGAACATAACTCTCTGTTGTTGACTAGATTTAGTTCACAACACTATAAATTATCTTTTTTTATTTACTAGCTAAATTGACTTGTTTAATAATCTGATCCAAATCTTCAGGATTTATTCAATAACTATAATAAATGTTACATAATTTGAATGAAGTGACAGTTTTTCATGCTTTTGGCTTTCTTTTGGCATTACAGAATGTATTTGACTGATTTTCCCAAGTGTGATATGTTAACAGTATATTCCCTTAACTTACAGTGTGCTCAGATGGAACAGAATAAATTCAGTCACATTATTCATGTTACATCTTTAACGACTGTTTTTTTAAATAAAAAAACTAAACTTATCTTTCATGTTCATCTTTCCTTCTCTTTGTATTTTAAATTTCTGTTGAAAGATTCTCTATTTGTGCACAAAGAAAAAGTTTTCTCACTGTGTGTAAGAGAAGATGATGATGTGATTTTTGACTCTACTTGCTATGTGGCATAAGAATGGAAATGCTCATCCAAATCATAAAATATAACATCCTAATTATAGGTGATTTTATGAACTAAAGGAACTTTTGCATTCAGCTCATTTGCAGAGCAAAAGAGGGTTAAGGAAATTTTCCCCAAGGTGGATCAAGGCTTTGAAGAGCAAAAGGTTAACTCTATTTCCACTGAAGTCCTCTCCAAACAATTACTTTCTCTTTTAGACAGGAGCAATAGTGTGTTTTACTTTACAGCCTGTAAAAACAAATCAAGAGGGACAAATCTGAGTAGTTCACAATAATACTGAATATATTAACACCTATAAAAGCATTACTCAGATTAACTAATGAGGAATATAATAATTATACTGATGAAGAAGAGAAAAATTAATATAACAACCTTTTTTCTGTAAGTTTCTAATTTTTAATATACATAGTAGGTTTCTTGTTAACTTGCTTTATCTTTAGTACTTACTTCCTTTGGGAGAGGAAAAGAACAACATAAAGTAGGAAATGTATATCTATTCCTAACTTATACTTCCATTAGCCGTTTGACAGGCACTCTTGCATATCGAACTTTTACTTCCCAAGAAAGAAGACAGTCTCCATGACTTCATGTTTTATCTATAAATTTTAAATCTAGACCTGAATAATAACCAAGTAGAATAATTTACATTGTTTTTAAAGAATGCTGGAAACTCATGAACTGTACAGTGGGGTACGTTGTTAATCATAGATTTCTTGGGGAATAAACACAACATAACAAACCTTACTAGTTTTACATGTAGACAGTGTCACATCTGTGTAATTATTAGTTAGTATTAGAAGTAGTCTCAAATAGTCTTATGGGATAATTTTAAGTCTGTTTTCAAATAAAATTGCTGATTAGACAAATTTCATTACAAGGTTTAAAGTGTATTTAAGCTAATATAAATCAAAGCAAGGAATGGTACTTTCATCATTGGTGAAATTATGAAGCAGAGAAAACATTGTTATGTCCTATACATTTATATCTCTGCATCAGCATTTTTAGGAGAGTAAAAAGTGGCTTCAGTAAAAAATTAACAATCTGAACTGTGTGACACCTGAAAATGATCAGTCTACAAACTTCAAGATTGCTCTCCATTTATTTTTTTTTTTACTCAAAAATGCCTCCTTTATATCTCTTATAAAAGGCACTTCTTTGATAGTGTAAGTTAGAAATTTATTGGCCTGATTTTGCGATACATTTCATTTTGGTTTGGAGAGCCCTACAGGTGAAATACTTAGAAATACTTTTAAGTTGCTACTTTTTTCTATTTTACATTGAAAAGTTGTTCACTTTCCCCCTCTTTTTTAAAAACATGGGATTCCTGTGTAGGACTATGCAGATTAAAGTAATATTATTGCCACCGTTTAATGTCGATCGTCTGTGATCAGTAAAGGATTTAGATACCTAAAGGTCAGTAAAGGATTAGTAAAGGATTAGATACCTAAAGATCAGTAAAGGATTTAGATACCTAAAGAATGGCTTCAGGTGTATTATAAGTCCCATTTACTAAAAAAACATTTAATAACCACCACTTGATGTGCCCTACTTCTTTATTTCATTTTTCATGTCCTTTGAACTGTATGTATTCACTTTGTAAAAGTGCTCCAGCCCATTTTGCAGTTTTGTCTTCATAAGTGAAGTTAAGCATGTATGTGAGCCACCTTATAGTTTAGCAGTGCAGTCCCAGTTCTCAGTCCCTGGACTGCCAAAACTGTAGAAATGTGTTCACTTCTTGACTTTTCTTTGGAGTGACCAAAATCCCTGGAATGAAAATTCATGTGCAGCTGGGGGCATAGTTTACTTCAGACCCCCTCTAGTAAGACAGGATGGATGAATGCACACTATCTGAAAAGGCCCGATTCTTTCATTTCTACACATTCTTCCTAAACATTTCTCCAGCCCATCCATCACTTCACGCTCCCAATCTCACACTATTTTAAAAAATATCTTCTCAATTACAACATTAGTTGTAGCATCATTCCAAATACTGAACTACATCAGAGAAGCTTGCATAAAGAGTAATAAGGGATATGAATTAACACAGAGCCCAGAAAATTTCAAGGTAGGTCATGCAGTAGAGACACAAGCAGTCTGTTTTGAAAAGGGTTATCCCTAGGCAGTATGAATACAAATTGTTTTGTACTACTTTGCCTTGGGGCGAGAGAGGAATATCTGCAGCAAATCCATCTGACAGTCAATGTAGCCATGAGCTATGCTAATACTATATACATAATATATCCTGGTATACTTTTGGCCCTTAACAAATGACACACGATGGTGCCTGGGCATGAGTGAGAATATAATATTGGTCTGGGACCATTTCCAATAGGCAACCTTGTCCTATGGGAGAAAGGATCTTAGACTGGAGGAAAAAATATGGTGTGCTACTTAACATCAAAACTAAAGAATGGCCACTAAGCTATTAAATTTTGTAGTACAGACATAGCATAAGTGATCAAATATCTAGTTCAGATTACAACATACATCATATCGATACTTCTTGGCAGAGTAACTTAGCCAAAGATACCAAACTCCAAGTTGAGCTTCCTCTGTCATGCTCGTCAAATATGTGACACTATATATTAAAAAGAGAGTAAAAAAAAGCAAATAAAAACTTTCTTAAAAAAACCAATTGTTAGGTGGAGGTGTGTCTTTCAATAATTTTGAATTTATTTCTATCAATTCAAGGAAGTTTGAATTTTAATTCTAATCACAGATGAGGTTTTATTCCATATTATTCGTATTCCACTGTGCATTTCTATGTCACATGTAACATATTACACAAAAGTATGAAACAAATTCAGCAAATGGATCCTACTCCAAGAGTCTAAACAACTGAAGGTGTGGTGTTACATTAACTTAATTTTGAGAAAATTAAGTAACATCTTAAATGTTGCCTTACTAACATTGCATGGCTATAAATAGATAGTTAAGATGTATCATTGTTGGCCAGCAGCTAGTTAAGATGTAGCATTGTTGGCCATCATTGGTGGCCAGCAGGTCGAGGGAGGAGATTCTGCCCCTCTGCTCTGCTCTGGTGAGACCTCACCTGGAGTGCTGCATCCAGCTCTGGAGCCCTCAGCACAAGAAGGACATGGAGCCGTTGGAGCGGGTCCAGAGGAGGGTACAAGAATGATCCAAGGGCTGGAGCCCCTCTGCTGTGAGGACAGGCTGAGAGGGTTGGGCTTGTTCCGCCTTGAGAAGAGAAGGCTGCGGGGAGACCTGATTGCGGCCTTTCAGTACATAAAGGGGGCCTACAGGAAAGAGGGGGAGAATCTTTTCAGTAGCGACAATGGTGATAGGAGAAGGGGTAATGGTTTCAAGCTGAAACAGGGTAGGATTAGATTAGATGTAAGGAAAAAATTCTTTAAAATGAGGGTGGTAAAGCACTGGAATGGGTTGCCCAGAGAGGTGGTGGAGGCCCCATCCCTGGAAACCCTGGACCAGGTTGGACGGAGCTCTGAGCAACCTGGTCTAGGTAATGGTGTCCCTGCTTACTGCAGGGAGGTTGGACTAGATGGGCTCTGGGGGTCCCTTCCAACCCAAAACATTCTATGATTCTATGATTGTTATACCAAATGGAAGTTGGCTTACTTACAAGATCTTTCTACACAGATGAAACAATTTCACTCAACAAAATAAACAACAAACAATCATGGGTTTAGAGCAGGGAAGGTTTAATTTTTTATTATCTTTTTTCTCTCACACTAAAATATTCTATTATTCAAAGCTGCACATCAGCTTTGGCTGAACATAAAGATGAGTATTAATTGGTCCACACAGGGCTTCTTTGTTGGAGTGGTACGAAATTTAAACTCTGTTCCTGCAAGGACTTATACACATGCTTAATTGTAGGTACATCTCCATGGCTCAATGCTATTTGAATGAAACATGATGTTCTATTGAGGTTATACTTCAGCAGGCCTAATTAGTTCAACCAAAGCCTCTGTTAATCCTGTTTTATTTCTAATCTTTTTAGCTAATGTATTCTGAAGTACTGGAGTATAACCACGTGGCCCTCATTTGCTCTATGTAGTAGTCACAACCTTCACACATTGTGAATGGAAAGAGCGTTCTGGCAGAAGCAGAGTTTTTTGTTCTGGCAGAAGCAGAGTGAGACAAACCTTGAAAACTTTTGAATATTCCCACTTCTGGTAGGTACAATTTAGGATGTGCAAGTTTAATACATGTCCAATGCTTTAGATAATAAACATGTTGTATCATATGGGTCTTAGTTTCTTATGTAAAGAATTGTTGAAGCTTGCAAAAAAATGGAAACTAGGTCTTCTTTTGTGCTTATGATACACTTTTGAGTACTAGAACAAGAGTCTTAAAGTAAGTGCTATGGCTTCTGGACTGTAACTGGAGCAGCAGTACTGTGGTTTTGTGGCATATGTAGGTTACCAAGCAAATTAGGGATCCTTAGGGGAAAAAATGAAATACAAACAAGCAAAAATGGTACATGACTCTTTAGTTTTTAAATACAACTGATCTGAATTAAGATTCCTCATGTTACTTCTGAATGTCAGGTTTTGCAACTTCCACACTTTTCATTTACCCCTTTCTTTCATAAGTAACGATTATGTGTAGTAGGAGTGGAAATATTAACGTAGAGAGATCAAAGACAGGTAATTTCTTTGCTTTATTTTAGCATAGAATCATAGAATCATAGAATGGTTTGAGTTGGAAGGGACCGCTAGCGGTCATCTAGCCCAACCCCCCTGCAGTGAGCAGGGACACCATTACCTAGACCAGGTTGCTCAGAGCCCCGTCCAACCTGGGCTTGAATGTTTCCAGGGATGGGGCATCCACAACCTCTCTGGGCAACCCATTCCTGTATTTCACCACCCTCATTGTAAAGATTTATTTCCTTACATCTAATCTAAACCTACCCTGTTTCAGCTTGGAACCATTACCCCTTGTCCTATCACCATTGTCCCTACTGAACAGATTCTCCCCCTCTTTCCTATAGGCCCCCTTTATGTACTGGAAGGCCGCAATCAGGTCTCTCCGCAGCCTTCTCTTCTCCAGGCTGAAGAAGCCCAACTCTCTCAGCCTGTCCTCACAGCAGAGCTGCTCCAGCCCTTGGATCATTCTTGTAGCCTTCTCTGGACACGCTCCAACAGCTCCATGAGGGCTCCAGAGCTGGACGCAGCACTCCAGGTGAGGTCTCACCAGAGCAGAGTAGAGGGGCAAAATCCCCTCCCTCAACCTGCTGGCTACACTTCTCTTGATGCAGCCCAAGATACAGTTGGCAAATGTACAGTTAGCATGTATTGGGTGTTCAAGGTTCTGGTAGCAGGAGGCAGCTGCAGGGGCAGCTTCTGTGAGGAGAGGCCCAGGCCGCCCTGTGCTGGACACAGCCGGTTCCAGCCGGTGTCAGTGCATCCACCACAGGGCACAGCTGAGCCCCACAGCCAAGATGGTGGTGCTTCAAGGGAAGCATACTTAAGAAAGGGCAAAAATGTTGCATGGCAGTGAGGAGTGAGGGAAAAAGAGTATCGCCAACAGTCAGGCGAACACTGAGGTCAGTGGAGAAGAGGGGGGAGGAGATACTCCAGGCGCTGGTCTGTGCCGTAACAAATACCTACCATGGCAGCCTGTAAAGGACCCCACTCTGGAGAAGGCTGGGGGGGAGTCTTGATCTGCTTGATGGTAGGAAGGCTCTACAGAGGGATCTGGACAGGCTGGATCGATGGGTCGAGGGCAATTATATGAGCTTCAACAAGGCCAAGTGCCAAGTCCTCCACTTGGTCACAACACCCCCGGCAATGCTACAGTCTTGGGGAGGAGTGGCTGGAAAGCTGTGCAGTGGAAGAGGACCTGGGGGTCTTAGCTGATATCTGGCTAAGCATGAACCAGCAGTGTGCCCAGACAGCCAAGGTGGCCAACAACATCCTGGCCTGCATTAGGAATAATGTGGCCAGTAGGATTAAGGAAGTGATTGTCCCCCTGTATTCAGCACTGGTTAGGCTGTACATAGAGTGCTGTGTTCAGTTTCGGGCCCCTCACTACAAGAAAGACATTGAACTGCTGGAATGTGTCCAAAGAAGGGCAATAAAGCTGGTGAAATATTTAGAATACAAATCCTATGAGGAGCGACTGAGAGAACTGGGATTATTTAGCCTGGAGGAAAGAAGGCTGAAGGGACACCTTATTGCTCCTACAACTACCTGAAAGGAGGCTGTAGAGAGGTGGGTGTCAATCTCTTCTCCCAGGTAACAGAGGATAGGACAAGAGGAAACGGCTTCAAATTGCATCAATGGAGGTTTAGATTGGATATTAGGAAACATTTCTTCACTGAAAGCATTATCAGGCACTGGAACAGGCTGCCCAGGGAGGTGGTGGAGTCACCATCTCTGAAGGTATTTAAAAGATGTTTAGATGGGGTGGTTGGGGACATGGTTTAGTGGTGGACTTGGCAGTGCCAGGTTAATGGTTGGATTGGATGTTTTTAAAGGTGTCTTACAACTTAAACAATTCTATAATTCTATGATATTTACTGAAAGCATTGCCACCTGTGGAGAGCCCATGATGGAGCAGTTTTGCCATGCTAGGTAGAGGAGTCAGCAACAAAGAAGTGAAGTTAAACCTGTAAGATAGAGGATGGTGGTGGGAAAGTTTTGTTTTAATTTTGTCTTTCTTTCTCACTATCCAAGTCTATTTTAATTGGCGACATATTAAATACATCTTCCCCAAGTCAAGTGTTGTTGCCCATGACAGTATCTGGTGAGTGATCTCTTTGTCTTTATCTTACCCACAAGCTTTTTCATCTTATTTTCTCACCTGTTCTGTTGAGGACGGAAAGTGAGAGAGTGGCTTGATGGGCATCTGGCACCTAGCCAAGGTCAACCCATTGCATAACAATACTATGATTGACAATATAAATTTTAATGTAACACAGAACAGACATTTTGACTTTGCACCAAAGAAGACAAACAAACACATATCACATTTTTAAAAAGGTGACAAAGAAAACTTGAGGGTTCTGAGAAGCCAACACCATTTACTAAAGAAAGTATAACAGCCATTCTGAAGAGAGAGATTTAGAATCACTAAAGCCACCAACTCTTCGTGGGTGATTTAGTTAAAAATGCATGCTGTATATTCAGATGATCATCCTAAGGACAGAGTGGCAATCAGAAGAAATTTTGGTAGAGCATGAAGCACTGATTTGAGATTGCTGTTCTATGTGCATTTCCAGGTTGGGTACTGCCACATTTTGAAGTTTTTCGTGAAGGTAAGGAAATGGAAAAAGACCTTCTGGAAGGAAAGGATTTTGAGTGATCCAGTCCTCAGACTCAAAGAAATGAGAAAACATAACTTTAACACTTCAAATGTTTAAGGAAAGATTAAGGAACTAAATTTTTAAAAGTAAAATTTACACTATCCAAAAAATGACACATCAGTATTCAAACTTGTGTTATTATTTTTAAGTGAGGGGTTTTTAGTTTATTAAAACTCAAGGTTATGTCTTGATCAAACCCTGGTAGCATGTTCCAAATCCTGTGTTTCCTAACTGTGTTCTAACATGACTACACAAGAACTCTCTTTTGTTCTCTGGTTTCTCCTCCCTACAGCGTCAAGATTTTCCCAGAAAGGAAGTCCAAAGTCACAGGCCAGCTGAGAGCTTTGCAGTATCCCAATAGATAGCTTAGACAGGTGAAGGGAGTAAAATTTGTCTCTTGTCAGTTAAAAGCAATCAAAAATAAGTCAAAAGTTTTAGCTTCTTTTAAACTCTGCAATAATGAGTTTTACACAAGAATTACGTTGTTATTTGTTAAATAAGCCCTAAAATATGACTAGTGTAATTGGTTAAATTTCATAGTGATGTTTAGGCTATTATAGTGATTTCATGCCCGTGGGAAGTAATTTTTGATGGGAAGCTCAGTAAATAAATAAGGGCTGGTACATAGAAAATATTTGCCTAGAGGTTACTCATCAATTTCACTCACGAATGGCAGAATGAAAGTGAAGCAATGAAAGAGGAAACAACTAACACCAAAAGAATGTAAACTTATGGAAAATTACAAGGAAGGTCATTCTAAACCAATTTTTTAAGTTATATTAGTACAGACAATGAGAGTGTTGGCACCTGTGGTTACTAAATGATTGTTTTACAGTGGCTCCCAGAACATCTCAAAGAGATAGAAAGCTGTGATGAACTAGGCACTTCATACAGTTCTGGAGTTCAGATCATCTCTGAAGTGTGTACACTTAGAGTGCAGTCAAAAAGTGGAAGAAAAAGGCAACATGTAACTAAACATGAGATGGCAATGTTCTAAGTCTCACTGAACTGAGGAGTCACTAAACTCATCTCCCCACTCCCTACATTCCATATATAGACAAAAATCATAAGGTTTGTAAGGTTCTGCACTGAATAATGAAGAAAATAGAAGAATTAAGATATTACTACCCTGGACCCATAGCAGAACAGGGACAACACTGAGGGACCACAGCCTGTGGGCAATCCACATTGGGACGGAAGCAAAGCAATTGAATAGCAAGGAAGAGTGGCAGAAGCAACTCCAACCTCCTTCACCATTTGTCACCTCATCAAAGGATTTTGGACATACAGAGTGTAACCCATGGCAAACACAAGGGTGGCTGAGACTACAAAGAGGGGAAGAGAGGCTTATGTTGAGCTGGAGAAAGGGAAAAAAGGTATTTACTTAACTGTGTGTTTAACCATTTATGTTTTATCTTTTCTTATTGTCCAAAACAGTGATTAGAAGTTTATGTTCATTGACAATGCATTAAATTACATAAAATTTCCCTAGGTTGAACCTAGTTTGTTAGTGACATGCAAGGGAGATATTTTCTCTAAAACAGGTGCCTTATCTGGTGAAGACTGAAGACGATTATTCTAAGCACTGCATCGTTTTGGGGCTGATTTATTTTGTTCCATGTGTCAAAATTGTGTTTTGAAGCTTTAGACCTATCAATGTGACACAAACAATCAAATGACTAAATAGTTAAATACCTATGTTAAATTACATGTCGCATCATATTTGAACAATCAAAGTATTCTGAAGTATAAAACCTATTAGTGATGTTCTCTGAGTATGCTCAGGAAAATTTGAGTGAAAAAATACAAAATCAAAGGCCACTAAAAGCAGAAGTTGGATTTGAGATCTGGAACACCATTTCCTCAACATTTCATGCAAGGCAGATAAAACAATGCTGAGATCAACAGTCTGGGATTTTGTCCTTAATCTGGGAAAAGGCAACTATCCTTGAGATCATAGCAGTCAAATAAATGCATCTGTTCAGCATGTTTGCAACATGTATGATCTCTAAGACTTGAAATAGCTGCATTTGTGATGACCAGAGTGGTAAGGCTCATCTTTGGTATTTTATGTTGAATAATTAAGATATTCCCATTTCACATCTCACATCAAAGAAAAACAAAGCTGTTGCTTTGAGCTTTTTTTTTTTCATAATGTAATGACCATTCAGACCCAAAAGGGGATAAGCAAATGCCTAAGATTAATTTCAAGGTGACTAGTTCTAAACACACTAACCAATACTTAATCAAGCAGACTACTCCTGGCCTGCAGTCCTTTCCTTGCATCCAAGTGGTACAAAATGACTCATTTCCACGGTGCTTGCAACTAACTCAATTTATAACAGATATGACTTGGAAAGGATAAAATCCAGCAGTCCAAAAAATGCAGAGGCAATAAGTAATCTAACAAATGTTCAGTGCTTGCACAAGTTCTTCTTTTATCTCCCAAAGCCACAAACAACTTACCACACACTAAAAATCAAATTTTTTTTTTTCCCATTTTCTGTTTTTTCCAGACTGCTCAGTCCTGCATTTGTCTCCCATCAGAAGACAGTTGTTTTCAGTGGTAGTTAAATTTGTAAACTCTTCAGAAATTTTGTTAATCTCAGTAGCTGGTATTAAGAGTCTAGAGAATAATTTTAAAATGTAGATATTTTATACCTATAGAGAGATTGAATGAATGCCAGTTCTTAAAAAAAAAAAATAAAAATCTCTTCTATTAAAAATTGAAGTCTTCATAGCAAAATATATATATTTATATATAACTCTCTCTCCATATATATCTATACAGGAGAGAGACAGAGGTACACATAAAATCACCAGACTAAGCCCGATGTTTAACATAGGAAAAAGTTACACTTTGGTATGAGAAAAAATATACTATTTTGCTGTCTTCCAAAGAAATATAACACACCTCAACAGCTATGTTCCAGTTTCAGGATTTATGCTACCATGTCATTAATGCACTTTATCTACTAATAAAAATAACCATAAATTTAGGCCATCATTCTGCAAGGCACACTAATCCTATAGATTTAAATATGCACTGTAATATCTTGCTGAATTGGCCTAATTAATCCTGGGGTTGCCTGAGAAAAAAGGGTTATGATTTAAAATTGAAGTTTGTATTTTTCTCAAGAAATATCTGTTCTGTCCTACAGAACAGTGGACAAAATTCTGCAGGACCTGACTTATGCAATTGAGATTTTATGAGGTGTTTTGAATCTCTGAAATGTCATTTGCTGGATATATAGTTGGAAGAAATCACAGAGACAATATGTCAGCTTTTGTCTTTATACCAGCAGTAACACTTTCACTATTAAATCATGGAGAGCTCACTTTACTCATCTCCTGGAAATTAAAAATATAGTCTGATGAGAACTACTTAATATTCTTCTTCTTCTTCTTTTTTTTTTTTTTTTTTTTTTTAATCAGAATTATTGTTCTCTGCATTCTGAGATAAAATGATTCATTTTGTAAATGCAGCTTCAAAAAGAAATCATGCCATTTTCCTCAATTATAAGCAGGATTAAAAGCTACAGAAGTGAACTAGTCCACTAAGTGTACCACTGATCTCCTAACTACTAGCTAGGAAAAGTGTCCATTGTTATCCTCTCATCCTTAGTTCTGAGTGTACAAAAGTATTTAACATAAGTAATATGTATTAAAATGTCAATAAACTGTCTGTGGTATTTGAGACCTAGTTAGCATTTTTATTGAGCTCTTGTGTTAGCATTTTCAGAAATGGACTTTTATTAATTACCAATTTAAATCCATACTTTGATACCACAGGTCACTATTAAATGGGTCATTTCAACATTAATAGCTCTTACCAAGCGCAATACTTCAATTTCAGCAGATTTCACTGTTAGTAATTAAAGTGTGCATGTACCCCAACCTATTTATCATGGTAATTAGACAGCTTAAGACATTTACAAGATACTGCTCTTGATAAAAGATGATATTCTACGCCTTTGCTGTTTTCAATAGCACTTTCATTTCCCAGAATCTAGTCTAATTAAGAGAAACTGGTTATTTACCTGATAGAGAAAAAAAAAAAAATATATATATATCTCAAATACAACCTGGGAAGATACAATTGCTAAATTCTCAACTTAATTTCTTTGGCAGTTTTGTGTTGAAATTATTGATATTATTCAATTATTAAGGTAGTGCATTGTATGTCTACTATGGTCAAAGGGTTGTGAGCTATTCTGCTACAAATCTTACCATTAGGTGGTTATAATTGAGTCTGAGCAGGTTTAGCTCAGGCTAATACAAAATCAAAAATATTTCAAGACAGCAATTTTTAACCAAAACTACAACAGATTCACAGTGTCAATTCACTACAGCACTGATTAGCAATCAGATGTGCAAAAGTCAAAGATCTTGAAGATGTTAAAAAGAATGTAAAAATTAACATTTCTGAATTTTAGAAGAAAAAAAATGAAATGTCATAAACTTATGTTGATTTAAATAAATGTCATTTTTTGGTAGCAAGAAACTATTTTTCCAGATGACAAGTAATACAAAGCTTTATATTAAATTTCTGACCTAAATATTTGTTAATATTTTATGGATGCTAGATCTGTGCCCATTTATACTATCTAAACTGTAGCAAGAAAGTGCACACAACTTCAAGTATTAGTAACCATGCATGAAAATTTATTTGATGTTTATTGTTTAAGGAACATCTAACGGAATTGTCTTTGAAGCTCTTAAATCTCATAGTTAGCTCCAAAAAAAGCTAAAACTTATCAGATGTTGTGAAGTTCTGTATGTACAATATGTTAGGAATTGTTTGGATTTTTAGGTACATTTAATTTCATACAGAACAAATATAGTAGAGTGTAGAGTGTTTTTATCTCAACCCGTGAGCTCCTGCTCTCTCTCCATTTCTCCTCCTCACCCCACGGGGGAGAGGAGGGGTGAGCGAGCGGCTGCGTGGTCCAGTTACCATTTGGGGTTAAACCACGACAATTTTTGATAAAATAACTGAAATACATCTCAGAGGTCAAGCTTACAGAAATATATTTACAGAAAATTATTTTCCCTGGGAAAAAAAAAAAAAAAAAAAAAAGAGATGTGATGTGAAAATTAACTTCTTTTATAAGAGAAAAAAAACTAGTGATAGAGTTTTCAAGATGAAAGTCACGTAGTATATATACATGACATTTATTATCTTCTTCTTGGTATTAACAGTGCTTTTTGACTAGGATAATATCTAGTTGGTCATTGTGTGAATTCTTAATCTTCTGTGTTGGACAGTCACTTCTCCCCCTTCTCCCCCTCCCCCCCACCATCTTACTTTTAGTCTCACTTATTTGGTGACTTGGCAATCTAAAAAAATTTAGCAAAGTAAGTGATGGATAGAACCTCTTAGTCTTTTATTAGAATCATAGAATAGTCTGGGTTGGAAGGG
>KL287428.1:0-17857 GCA_000699545.1 Podiceps cristatus | reverse complement strand
AGAAATAAGCTTGCCCCATCTCCTCCAAGACAGTGTTTCTGCAGTGGGGTCCAGTGGAGCCAGAACTTGATCTGGTTGGGCTGCCTGAGGTGCTTAGAAAGGCGTTTGTTTCCTTCACTGGATTATGAGGGTGGCGTTGCTGCTTTTCATGCTTGCTGAGCTTTCCTTTAGTTCTGGAGCTGGCAGTTTCACTACCTCAGGCTTATAAAATAACTTAGTTGTTTGGATCCACACATCTTAGCCATGCTCTGTGCAGCTGCTCTCCTACAGGACAAAGAAAGCATCAGCATCTCGCTTCTGGCTCCCCTACTTGTTGCAAAAGTTCCAGTAAATTGGTGCTATATCCTCTGCTTTTGTTGCATTTGACTTTTTTTTTTTTAAACCTCTGAGCTTTGTATCTTTGGAACGGGATGTCACGGTTTCCATCATTACCTTCCCTACATAGGGCCTGACTTTAAAACACACATTTTCACTACGGTGAAACCATCTGCTACATGTGGTGAATTAGCAGTACTAGGCATAATGTTTCTTCATAGCTATCTAGAAATGTGCCCAAATAGTGCGATATAATCAAGCATAATAAGATTTAAATGCCTGTTCAATGTGTAGACTTGCAGTAAGTCCATTTTCACATCATCTTGCATTGGCTTACATTATGTTGTGCTGAATTTCATTTCAGGTTTTGTTTGCTGTTGTCATACAGGACCTGCTGCTGTTATCACCTCAGATGCATGCGTTCTTAATGACAGTGTTCTGAGATTCAGATATAGTTGAATTTGCATGAACTGGAGGATGAATGTGATATAAGCTGCCTTGCACTTACTGGACAGTAAAAGCATACATGTGGGTAGATACTGTAGAGTAGTAAATGTGCTGTAAATCCACTCTTAACCTCCCAGGTGGAACCTGTTTGTGTAGCCTTGTCTAAGGGTTATCAGGAGTTAGAACAATATTAGCTATAGTTCTTCTGTTCAAAACTTGCACAGCATTTGTAGGGCTCTGAGCTTGCTGTATACTTCTTCCACAATTGCTATCTATCTTGAAAAGCTTCTATTTCTTTTTCTTTCTTCCTCTGCCCCACCCCAGCATCTCTCATAAACCAGACTGCATTCTTTATACACAGTGTTGAATAGCACATCCATGGGAATGATACAAAAAAATTTTTTTCCTCAATAGCTGGTGGCAATTCTGTGCATTTTAAAGCCTTATGTCCCTTTAAAATATTAACTAATCCCTTGCCCATCATTTGCAGGTAACTATAAACTGTAATTTGTAGAAGTTAAAATTGAGGCAGAGGGGCTAACTTGCTGCAGTTATCAGTGATATAGCAGTAAAGCATGAATTAATCATTGCAAGCATCCTTGTAGAACCACTAGTGCAGAATCCTGTTAGGCATCTCAAGTGTGGGGTTTCCCAGCTCCCAGATCTCAAAGTTGTGCCACTAATCTTCATATATTTCCCTCTCTGTTTTTCCTGTGTCCCTGGTGATGGCTCTTCATCAAGAGTGATGTATGCCAAGCCATTAGTTATGTTTCTGTACTGTCAGAATATAAAAACTACTGATGTGGAAAGATGTGGGGACACTTTTCGCTCCCTTCCCCCTTCCTGTTTCTGCTAGCCTAGTTGCAAATTATCAATGTTGAAAGAAGTCATGAGGAAAGAAGGGAGAATGCATGACTGAAGAAAACTTCAGATGCTAGAAACCTGATAAGCTTTTAATGTCCTTTTACTTCCTGGCAGGCTGTACGGGACCAGAAAGCTGTTTTGAACACACTATTTCTAATTTTATGAAATGTTGCTGGCTGAGAAAAAGATTGTTGAGGCCAAAATATTGGTTATAAAATATGTCTTATCTCTATTTTTGTTCTGGCTGGTAGTGTCCAGAAAAAGTGCCTGTCTCACATGGATCCTTGGTGTTCCTTGCAGAATTAGAGAAACGTGACTCCCTTCTTAGCACACCAGAATGGCAAGCAGGAGTTCTCTCACATACTTGCCCTCACAGATCAGGCCCTCTCCATACCAGCAGATTGACATGCTCTGTAATAATGCTTTCCGTGTCAGAACTGACATGGTAGGAAAGAACATGAAGAAGCCTTCACCAAATCTACCTGGCTCAAGAAAAATAGGTACTGTTGACCTTGGGTTCTGACCCATTTTTCTTCAGTGAAATTATGCTCACAAGAAAAATTGAATCACGTTTTATTTCCCTGTATAATGCCTCCCTCACCCTACTGCAAACGCCACAACTTCTGGCCGGAGTGGGGTCTTGGCTGAGGACCATTGCAAATGGGACAAAGGTTCAGCTTGGCACCATGCTGAGTGGTTAGAGAACATTTCTCTCTGTCTCCACAAAGTGAGGAAACAAATACAAAAATCCATTGGAATGAGTATTATCATTGAGAGGAGTGGAAGGGATTAAGGCTTTTACAGTTAATAACAGCAAGACATGCTCATCTGCCATTTGTGAAAATGAAGTACTTGGAAAAGAAATATGGTTGTCGGAAGAGTTTCCACAATAATGTATCAAAATACATGTTGAAAAAACTTTTATGTTCAGAAGAATGGCCTGAATCACCTTTGTGCTTACTTTCATTTGAAATCAATAACAAAAACTGCTTTCGCTTGGCAGGTTCTGGCAAAAGAGGAGTATTGCCCTCCCTTGAAACTCCACAGATATTTTTCTCATCTCTTTCTCTAGCCCCTTTAAATACATGTGGGTCTGCATTGGACCACGGCAGTGTGAAGCGCTATGTTTAGCATTTTCAAGGCATCTATGGGTGATGTTAACTGGGCCACAACACCATTCAGTCCTGCTTCCATTGTCTCTCTTGGCTGTCAGCTGGTGCCACAGCTGGTGAAGGGAAGCTCGGGCATTTGGGAAGCCCCAAATGCATTGTTCTCTAGGGTCCATCTGGGCAGCTTTTTGGGAAGGCGGTGCTGTGAACTGGATCATGGGTTCAAGCCCATTCTGTGCAAGCTGCTGAAGGTGCACGCAAGATGCTGTTCTCCAGTGACAGATTCAAATGGATAGCTTGGAGCTAGGAGGCTTTTATCCTGTTCTCCCCCTCCCACCAGCTTTCCCTGCCCCATAAGGATCCTTTTCTTTTTCCTCCCTCCTCTGCTTCTGCAGAGCTGAGCCCCAGTGCCTCGGGAAGGGTGATATGCAGCTTCTGGCAATGTGGGTCTTCCAAAGGTAAGCACAAGACTAGCTGGAAACTGCTGAATCACATGCACTTGATGATTCTGGGCACCTTCTTTTAATATTTCAGGACAAAAGATAGTACTGAATTATCTAAGAACATTTAAATGATTTTGTGGGTCTTGGCTGGTTGTGTGTTTTTTTTTTCTTTCTTTTTTTAATTTTTTTTTTCCCTCTAATATTCTTAGTGAATTCCCGAGTCTAGCAAGGTGGTTGGTCACAAACCCCTCACATATTGATAAATATAAATGGTAATGGTAGCCTGACTGAGATGTAACCATGCAGGTAGGAAAAAAGTTGCTGCCAAACATGTGGCTTTCACAGCATGTGCCAAGAACTCTTTTACTCCTGTGGTGTCCTACAGCTAGAGGCAGGATGGACAATACGTGAGAAAAAGAGGAGAGGGAACATAACATTATCCTTGTCGAACAAGATGGATCACTTCTGTTTGTTCCTAGAGATATGTAGGATTACATTTAGGGCTCTTGTGAGAAGCAACCACTAAAGTCGATCCCACTTTCACCTAGAAAATGGACAGACTATCTCTTGGTGACACAGACCCTCTGACAGGTATCAAGCAAGTGAAGCTTGCTGTGTCACGCTTTGCGGAAAATAAAATTGGACTCATTCTATCAATCTCCTTCTCTAACCCTTTTTTTTTTCTTTCTTTTTTTTTTTTTTTTCCTGCTGCACACCCCAGAGGACATGATTGTTATTGGATATATTTGTTTGCCTTGTCAGTCAAGTGAAAAGTTTTACTCTGATGCTGTGCCTTGTTTCAAGCTCCTAGTAGTGCCGCGTTCAGCCAAGGCTTCCTTCTGAGCCTGCGGCTGCGTGCATGCACACGTGCAGAAACTGCCTGTGGTTGCCAGGCACAGCGAAAGCTCGCTGTTATTCCTGTCTCATCTCCATGACAGATTTATTTTCCTCTGCACAGTTACTGTGACTCTTGCTCATGTTCTGTCCTTCTCAGTGGCACTAACCTTCCCCTTTGAGGCTGGTCTGATGCAGGCAGTTCTCCGCTCATTGGGTTATAAAATGGGCCAGGAAAATAATCTTTGATGCTGAGACTGCTGTTGGATTTCTTGGCTTTGTTCTCCTGCTGAATAGCAGCTGAAATTCCTTGGCCTCTTCTCTGAGGCCCCACTTTGCTGCTCCAGAGTGTGCCAGCCTTGCTGCCTGGCTTGCGGCGTCTCCTGCAGCCATCAGCACACTGCCCAGTGCACAGGTGCCTTGCCACCTTGCTCTGCCCATCCTCTGCTCCCCGAAGATACTCGGGGAGCTGTGTGACTTGCAAGGCTTCCAGGAGACTTGCAAATTCATTTTTATGGGTACCAGATCTATGTATTTATGAGAAAGCAAGTAAACATGCCATAAGCGACTGCTGTGTTCAGATGCAGTCCCGCTGACTTTGATGTCTTCCTTCCTCCCCACTGTTGTGTCCAAAATGCTTCCAGCCTCTCTCCAGAGTGGGTCCTGCCAGGCCCCTGTCATGGGGGTGGCAGGGCACACATGGGTGAAACAAATGTGTTTTATTTACTTGGTGTGATTCTCTGGGTGCGAGTCTCACTGGGGTGTTTTCCCAAGGTTATCCCGGAGTGACGAGGAGGAGCCTTGGTGCTCACTGGAAAACGGAGGTAAAGTAGAATTGAGTCAGTAATGATGGCTGGTAACTGGGCTGTCTTACAGGCAGTGGCTTGTTTTTGTCCTCGGTGAACCAAAGGGCAGGCTCAGGACTCGGTCTGCTTTCAAATGCTTCTGTACAAGATCTTAAAATGGAGCCAAAATCCCTTCTGAATAGGGCTCCCTGGCTTCCAATTTAAAGAACATCTGAGCTCTGGTAGTCTGTCACAACACAAACCCCGTCTGGTACTGTGGTCTGATATCAAAACCCTCTGAGGCTTTCCTTTCTTAAAAACCAGTCTTTGGGATCCATTGCAGCTGCTTTTGGCCAAACTGGAGATGCGCTGGTGGTCTGGATAGCAGCACAGTCAGCTGCAGAAGGGACTGTGAAGTGACCAGGTACCCAGTTTAAAGCACTAAATAAAACTGAAATTGCTTAAATCATTTAGAAGGAAGAGATTTGATTCCTTGTGTTCATTGATTCTTTTGAAATAAACCCAATTCAAACTAGTTTGGTAATTTAAAAACAATCATTTAACCTGGCAACTAGTCATTTAACACTTGCTAGTGCATTAAGTGCACAAATAGGGTTGTGATTCTAGCTCAGCCCATACACGCATGCTGTCCCAAAAAAACTCCTTCTCCAAGAATTTTACCTTTATTTTGCTCTGTCCGGTTCCTAGAGTTTACAAAATGATCCAGATGGTACTTTAGGTCTTGTTTAAATCAAACTACTTGACATTTGTCTATTATTTTATTAACACAAGTTCTTCCCCAAAAATGCCACCCGTGTGTCCCAAAATATCCAGGGCAGTGCCTGGGCCACCTGGTGCTGTGAACAGTAAATAACAACCCAGGTAATGGAATTGATTCCTGCTCAATGAAGAGGAGTGAAGGAGTTAAAACTTCTCAAAAATGGACTGTAGATGGAACTGAACTGTGATGGTGCCGAGCCTCTGAGATCTATTGGTTTTGACAACCTCAGTTATTCTGGTGCTTCTCATCATCTGTAAAGTTAACAAGGGCTGATAAGAGATGATGAGGCACCACACGGGTTTGTATTTCAGAACTCATAAATATTTCACAATACCATTTTTCTTACAATCAGATACATTAATTTGTCGACTGTAGATGTTGCTGAATATTCACTTGGTGCAGAGGTTTAACAAAGGCACTGCAAGGATAAACATTTTTAAATCAGCAGAGAGAAGCCATGGGTTGTGCTGCATGCTCAGCTGTTACATGTTTTCAAATGCATGTTCTAATTTTACAGAAATTGTTGGTTTTTTGACCTGCTTTCTTCCTTGAAAATATATTATGATTCATAGGCAACCCCCTCCTCCAGCTGTATTTTTATCCCTTTTTGGTGTGACTTCGTAATTTCATACTAGCAAGTCAGATAGATACCCAAGGGTGAATTTAATTTGAAACAAACCTTACTCTTGGCAGAACAATTTTTACGAGGGAATCAAACAATGTAACATACAATTTTCTCAGGCTGCACGTCACCTGGAGATGCCTGCAACTCAAATTAAGTAAAGGTGCTCTTTGAAGCAAAAAAATTCTATGAAATATAGTGTGGACAAACTCTCCAAAGCAGCAGTTATTCTTTCTCCTGCTATAATAAGATGGAGCACACAAATATCACTTGATTAACAGCTGCAGTATTAATTTCCCTTTTTGGTTGCTTGACTCACAGCAAGAATCATGTCAATGCAGCAGAGAAGCAATTAAATTGATTTTAATCTTTGTCAGAGAAGATAACATGCCTCTTTCTCTTCTCATTTAAATAATTAAAGTTTCAGCAGGTATTATTTCTGGCTTTAAAGAAATTGGTATCTTAATGTAATAGAATCCTTGTAATTATACACTTAATGGGTCTTAATAAGTTAATCATGGTTTTTCATTTAAAATGTTTTTTTTTACTTATTAAACTTTTATTTGCTTTGATGGTAATGCTTTTAAGGGGGTAGAAAGTAGTAAAAAAGTAAAGTTCTAAATAAAGTCTCACTTTTTTTTTTCATATTCCTACATGGTCTTTCAAATTTGTTTTCAGTAGAATAGTTGGATTTCAATACATGCTTTAAAAATTACTATCCAGTGAAGCTTTCTGTTATGCTACAGTTAATTACTTTGTTGAAAAATCTTCATATAATGAGGAAAAACAAATGTTCTTTTATCTTTGCTGTAGTGCATACTCCAATTCAGCTGGAGTACAGCATATCTTTCTTTGTCTCCTTTGATCCAAGCTGTTAGGCAGTATTTGGGGTCCTCCAGGTTATTTCCATTAGGTGGAAAAATGGCTGGAGGAGTCAGGTGTGGCTTTGACGTGATGCTCTGTTTGCCCAGAGCGCGTGTACAGCTTCTCTCCCCGCGCTTGGTAAGAGACACTATCTTGCCTTTCAGTCCCAAGCTTGCAAGTTCAGGCAGCACTTTCCCACCAAATCATTCTCGTGGTGATCACTTGGCCTGACAAAATATGCTTGTTTATTTTGGGTTTAATTTCCCCACCCCCCCCCACCCCCTGCTTACAGCAGGATTGCCAGCAGTCTTATGTCACTTGTTCTGGTTTTCTCTCTGGGAGACTCTTAACCCTTTTTGCCAAGGGAAAAACTGAGCTGACAGCAGACCACGTTTCTCTGGAGCATGCATGGATGCTCTCTGCTTTGTAATGACCCACTTCATGCAGGAAAAGCCATAGAGAAAAGTTCGTTTGCCTTTTTAAGGAGACAGATACCCCAATCTGTCCGGGAGGACTGTCCCTGGGGAGAGCTGTGGCTCTCGTGCTGGGTTCCAGGAGTCCCCTGGCCCTTCTAGGGGCTCGAGCTGGCCCGTGGGGCCATGAGCAGCTTGTACTTGGCGAGGCCAGGGGACTCAGTGGGGTGGAGCTGACTTCTGCTTTGGAGTTACAAGCCATATCTCTGGTGGTTCCTCTTCTAGGAAGAGGGGAAAGAGCAAGGGGAAAGGCAAAAATACTGAGGATCAACTACTTTGCAAGGTTTGGTGAAAAGGACTCTAGAAATATTTGGGAAAGTGAAGACTGGAAGATTTCCATTTGGAAATCTTTGTTTTGAGAATTAAAACCATATGAAAAAAATAGTGACAGGTCATGTGAAGTTTCATTAAAAACAATTGTGAATGTCTATCTGTTCAACTAATATACTTTGTATTCTGTAAACAGAAATTGAAAACTCGTGTGCCTACTGTATAAATTACCAGAAGTTAAGAAATCATGAAACTGATGTCTTCCCATGTAGTGGATTTGGTCATGTTCTCTGAGAATTCCCAGTTGCCCAGTGACCTCTGTGGAAAATACTTAATTTGTGATTAGCATCATTCAGCTTTCTGAATTTACACTGAAATCAGTTACACCCTTATTTTTTTTAATGCATTATTTTTCTTTTTTTCAAGTATAAATTATGGTAGTGATGAGCAACACCACACATAAGCAGCAGGGAGCACACCAGCATCTGATTTATGCCCATGCTCAAGAGCAGCATTGTATTTCTCTTATTTATTACTGTATCATTAGAGTTCGTGTTATGTTTTTTCTTTGTCTAGAAAAGTACTTCATATTTACTCTTTGCTTTGAATAGATCTGAAATCTTCTCTTCTAAAATACCTTGTTAGCACTGCTGTGATTTGGAAGCTGTATTAAAGTGACAGATTGCTTCTTCCTCAGATTTCATTTCAGGCAAAGCTCAACTGAATTTGGGCAGGGCAGTAGACTTAACAGATAGTAAAACTACATGAGTAATGCTTGTAGGATTTGTGTGTATCCCTCCATCCCAAGATACTCAAGTGGTTCAAAAAAACCGGCAGGAAAGCAGAGCATGACACTTATTTGCAGTCTCTCTCAGCCTGGTTCTAATATCTCTGCAAGCAAAGTTACTGCAATGCGATCGCTGGTCTCAAGATTTACATTGCTTTGCTTGGGAAAGGCCTTCACGATTCTTTTGAGCTCTATGCCTGGGTCTGCTTTCAGGTATGCACACTCCAGTGATACAAATATACTTTCACAGAGCAAACATGTAAGTCAAGTCTGCCGTTCTCTTTCATCTCCAGTTCATGGAGGGAGCTGGCAGGCTGGATGGGGGAACTCGTGCACAAATAGCTTACACATGTAAGAGCCTGTTGCTCCATGGCTTGGGCAACACCTCTGTGTTCTGCATAGGGGCAGAAATGCTCATAATTGAACTTAAAATCTGTTTCATGGGGTCTAATATGACCAATTAACTTGGTCTCATCTAATTTATATCGTTGTGCCATATGGTGTGTGTGCAGGCAGAGATTTAGTTCAGGCAGAAATTTTATGGAAAAGAACTGCAAATGTGGAAGGGAGGGAGAAACAGGGTGGTTAATCAACAGAGACAGGGTTCTTGATAAATACATACTGTTTACCCTAAATAGGGAAAAGATACGTAACAGATGCTGAATTCTTTAGCACACTTGGCAGCATAACACACTCGATATCAACAGAAGTATGAACAATGTGAGTGATGTAGTATATAGGAAGGGATACTCTTTAACTAAGAACCAAGTTGGAAAGGATATTGCTTGTTGCCTTGCCTACCAAGTCATTACTGTAAGCGTTACAGGCAGTCTGCAGATAAAAGATAATACTGTCTGAATGGACTGACATTAGCAATTATTGTCTGTATTCTGCTCTTTGTTTTTCCTTTCAAAATCTCTGCTCAAAATATGATTGCAATTGCTTTCCTGGTATAAGTTTTTGTAGGACAAATCTATTGTGCTCTGTATTCCCAATTGCATCCTAAGTTTTTGATCAGAAATATAGAGATATAAACTTTTATCTGAGTCAATT
This sequence comes from Podiceps cristatus, assembly GCA_000699545.1. Lineage (NCBI taxonomy): Eukaryota > Metazoa > Chordata > Aves > Podicipediformes > Podicipedidae > Podiceps > Podiceps cristatus. The sequence goes on along the minus strand of KL287428.1, from coordinate 8,210 downwards.
TGGAGACATTGCTTTAAGACCAATCTCTCTTGGTCATCCAGGGCCCTTAAATATCAGCCAATGTATATTTACCACTAGTAGTTCAGTGCAGGAATTGTTTAACGTTTTTTAGGCAGTGCCTCTGAACTTTGTTTCTGTGGTTTTTTTTTTTTTTTTTTTTTTTTTTTTTTTGTGATGAACAGAATTGTGAAAGCTTTCAACTTTACTAAAAAAAATTTTGTTGCAGGCTGAGATTTCCTTATTTGTGGTGTTCTTTCAGTGCCTTTTTATGTGTAGGACAAATCCAGAGGCCCTAAACCAGGGACCTGATTTTTTCCAGTCAAAATTCTCATCATAAAATGGTTTGTGTAATGAAAATCACGTGGTAGCAGAAATTATTTGACTTGATAGATGGTTTTGTTGTATTCGATGAGATACAATTAGGAACCAATTTGGCAGAAACCCTTCACTGTCCATGTAAGGCAGTCATATAAAATATTATAGTCAGCAAAAATCTTGTAGCAAATGGCTTTAATGATTTATGAAAAAATGTACAAACTCGCATATCATATATAGCAAACCCTCAAATCTTCATCACCTGGCGTATGTGTGCATGTGTTAATAATGCCCTCAGTAACCATGTGTGACACACACTGTTATCAGAATGCAAAAGATTTTCTATCTTTGTCATTTCACTTATTTGAATATTTTATCTAGAAGTCAGTGATTGAAATCAGCTGGTGTTTCTCTGGAACGAAGCTGTGCTACACTTTAGAGCTTATCTGTAGTTGAGCTGAACAGCCTCTGCAGATAGACAGTTCTTGTGGGGTTTTTTTGGTGTTTTTTTTTTTTTTTTCAAAACCCAAATTCAAATGTCCTGTTAGTAACATAGGTCAAAAACACTTCTTGATCATAGATGCAGTAATTTCAGTCCAATAGCAGTATCTTACCTTGCCTTTATCTACCTCCTCAACTAGTTTTTAGATGTAGTTTAGAGGCTGATAGGCTTTGGAAAAAGGCAGATGTGGTGTGGTTGCCTGATGACAGGAGAGTAGACTTGATGACCCAGGCAGTCCTTGCCCATCCTACCTTCCCAGAACACTGAGGTTTGGGGTAAATGGCAACTGGCCAAGCAGTGCAGTTCGCAGCAAGGTGTCCTTTGTTGAAGGGGTGCCTGGGCTGGGTAGCAACTCCACAGGTCTCCATTCCAGCACACTGAGTGACTGAGGGCATATGCTTCTTTCCATGTGAAATATTGAAGTATCTCATGGATTCCTAATGCACTATGCCAACTAGCTGAGATGGAGCATTTGGGAGCTTAAAAAAACCCTAAAAAATTAATGCATTGATATTTCATGTGTATTTACCTTTTGTGATCTGTAGGATGCTTACAGCTCATAGAGGAGGGAAAGGAAACTGGAATTCCAGGTCTCAATCAGGCTTGATTTTCAGCATCTTAGGCCGACACAGAACACTTCGGTGGAAAATGTAATGCTAGTAGTACTAATAGCATGAACATACTTGACAGTACAGCTAATTTGTTCGTTCCAGACTGAGCACGGCTGCTTTACTCGTGCCCTCCTTGTGAAATGGCCCGTTCTCAATACTATCAATAGAAAGTGTTTAAAGTAGCAGTGGGAGGATGTAATGTGGCCATAGGTGTGATGCAGGGCAAGCATCTGTTAAAAAAGGCAGAATTGGGGTTGCCGTGCAGAGGCCTTTAGGGCACAGTAGTTACTGTAATGGTAAAATGCGACCCACTGGGGAAGAAGTAGAGAATATGTACCGACACTTAGACTTGCTTTTCTCTGCTTTTATGTATTTGTGTTAAGTTTTACTATCAGTCACTGTTTTCTTTGCCTTATTTCAAGATTATTTTTTTTTCCTGTTCTGCAGTGCTTTGGGTGGTAGGCAGGGTAAAAGTGTGGGTGCTTTTGGGGAAAGGATATATTGGTTGCATAGGAGACTCTTTTGCATGCAGGGCTGCATCCAGTGGCTGCTTAACACCCAGCAGCTGCACACACGTGATCAACCAGCTTTTGTCTTGCCTAGTCTATGGTTAGGTGGCACTCTTGTTCCTACGTACTTGACCCTTGCTTACATGTTTGGCTTCTGACATGTGACCTCATAAGCATCTGGCCAGTTCTGGTCCTGCTTTCTGGGTTCAGGTTAACTCCTGTTTCCTTATCTCACATGTACTTGGGATTTAGTAGCAACTTTTCCTCATTTGGGGTCTCCCAAGAAGGACTCCACAGAAGCCACTCTTTTTGAATAGGACTCAGCAATTCTATCACTTTGACTCCCAAAATAGTCTGAGGTTCTCCCAAGGTCTGCTGCTTGATGTGACAAAGGCATGCTTGCCTTTATAGCTTTGGTTACACCTCTTCGGGGAGAACAGGGCAGTAAAGGATAGAAAACTCCTTTACCAAATTAATTTCTCATTCACAAAGCTTGAATGAGAATGGAGTGCTTGAAGGTTTGTGGAAAGGTGATCAAGGGTGCATGCCCTACTCTGGTTTTACCTTCTTGTGAATCCTTAGTTTTTGGTGCATTTCTTCCAGCTTTCCTGTTGTGATGATAGTGCTAAAATGGCTTCTCTTTCACAACATGCCCATGTAAAACAACTCTGTTTCATTCTTTGCTGCTTCACTTCTGCAGGGCAATTTTCATGTACTATCTCCTGATGTGTTTGTAATGTGACAGTGACAGAGCCATAACTGCCTGAGAGCTGATCAAGAGCGGTGGGCGACTCTCTGCTCCTCCACAGTGAAAGGTAAACCACATGTGGTAATCAGCTAATAAACTGAAATTCTGGATTTGCCAGATCCAACCCAAATGCTATTTCAGTAACTTCTGCAGGCTCATTTTATATGTCACTTTGTCCACTTTAAAATGTGTTGCTGCCTTCTATCATTGGGAACACTGTGTAATATAAAATCTTCTAAAAGAATGAAAAGATAGGTGCACCTGGCTGACCCCTCTCACTCCATTTATTGTATTTTATGTCATATTGTGTCATCTTCTTTTCATCTCTTCACTAGTTAACTTTTCCCTCCTTTTTAATTGCTCATTATAAAGAGGTTTTACCAAACTTGTAGCACTTTTTGTTGTACCTCTGTGAACCTATTCTATTTTTGCTTTGCTTTTTTTGTGACTTAAATAGTTGACTATAAAAAAGGGTGGTATCAAGATAAGCAATAATGATATAACAGATCCAGTTGTCTTCTCTCTTATACAACCTAATGGTTATCACTAACATTAGGAAATGCATCTTCAGAATTCATGATTTCTCCAGGAAAAAGAGCTAAGAGAAAAGGAAGCAGGAGTTGGGGCATGCAGATAGTAACAGAGGAATAACTTCAATAGAGAACTTTTTTTTTTTTTTTTTTCCCCCTCACCTGGCTGTCTTTTTGTCTAATCATGACATGTTTGTCTGCTGTTCCCTATGATTTTTGTTGTATGGCTAATTCAAGCCCAAGTGAGCCCATTTCTGAGACTTAGCAGCTCAGGTGCTTAGGTGAGAGGACATGGATTAGCCTGAGCTTTCTTCTCCATCTCCTACAGCACCATGTGGTCTGCACCCAATGCTCCCTTTATCGCCAAAACTATTCCTGCTCAGCCTTCGTTGAGGGGAGCTCCTGTGCAAGGAGGCAGAGGTCTCCTCTCTCACTAACCTCTGCTTGACAGATTCTTAATCAACAAACTGAATGAATTATTGAGGAACAATTATGATATGCAAGCAAAGTGCCCAAAATAAGAACACTTTATCTTCCTATAAATATGACTTCAGCATTTCTAGTTTTGGAAGTCTAATTTAAAAATAATTCAGTGCTTTACTGTTTAATTCTCTTGTGCTGTTGATCTGGGAGACTTCAAAGCTACAACAAAAAGAAGGTAATAAAAGCAGACAATGACTTTGGTTATGTATTGTGTATCATAAATATTTGTGTCTCTGACTGTTTTCATTTTAGCTAGCTGAGGAAATATAACTTGCTGAAGGCGGTTACCTTTGTTTGAAGCCATCCGAGACAGCACCAGCACTCAGTAATTACAGCCGTACAGTTTCCAGGAGACTCCTTCTTCACCAGACCTGTCGTCTCGTGTCCCCATTTGTAACACTGTTCATTATATTCAACCTGCTGCCGTCACTCCGGAGCTTTCAAAAGGTATTCTGTGGGCTATCATGCTGCAGGACGCGATAATGAAATAGTTAGACGTGACTTGTATTATAATCGTCTCACCTAACTTTCATTTGGCTTGAAAAGTAGACTTAATAAAAGCAAGAGTGAAAGGCATTTTATGTTTTTAATAAGGAGTCTCATATGGTATTACCTGCTGTTTTTCATTGTGTGTCTCTTCTCATGGTTTCCTTTTGAGGTACCTGACAGAAGACGACCAGTGAATGTCTCTTAATCTTAAATCTTTTTGAAAAACTGCAGTGGTAATCAACACTACTGATCAGTAATTTCCAACTGCAGTAAGAGTGACTTAAAGTTTTTACATCTACATCTGAGATTTTAAATGGATAATTATTTGTTTGCTGGTGAAGATAGTTCTCTTCATCAAAAACAAAACCAGAAAATCTACACACCTCAGAACAAAACATCTGTTTAATCTGTTTGTTAGAAATTTGTTTTCAAAATCTAATTATAAGCTTGTAAAAAAATTCCTCTACCCTTGTGTCTCAAGCTGGACTGTAAGGAGCTAAGGGAGTTTTTGCTGCTCTGTCCTGTGGCAGGATTGAGCCGTGCTCCACATAAAGCTTTAGAAATTCCTAGAAGTGTAATGAATGGAGACAAGATCAAACAACAAAACCTGAGACCTGGGTGTGACAAAAGCACTGAAAAATAGCTTCCTAATGTAAACCAGAACTGCTGTAGCTTTTTTTTTTTTTTTCCTAGGCAGTCATTGCTAAAGACGATCCACAGCATAGCTCCAGGGAAGCCCAATCCTTGCTTCTGCAGTCCTGCATCAGCACGTGGACCACAGCACAGGTGAGAGGTGGGATGCAGGTCTGAGGGTGGGATAAATTCAAGGCGATGTGGGGAGGCAGCTTTTGTAGGAACTTCTAAATAGAAATCTGATTTCTGAAGTCATATGCATAATGGTAACAGCCCAGTTATGAGGAAGAAAAACCCCGTTCCTCAAAATGGGCAGCTGTGCTTTCAGTAGAATAGGTTCAATAAATGCAGACACAACTGATGTGATTGCATGAAATGGGAGCTGACTGAAAAATACATTGCTCGATATGTAAAAAGTGGAAGTACTGTTGGTCAATGATGGAAAGCGCTTTGAGGGGTGGGCAGCTGGTTACCTTCCCCTTTGATGAAGGACATCTGTGTCCTTGGTGCACACCACCTCCTGGTTGCCACTGGAGATGGCATAGATACACCGTCAGAGATACACTATTAAAAATGCTATTTTCCATCTCTGACTGTTAAATGATGGTATTCATTTTTCTCCTTGTCACAGCTAGTAATAGTCATGTTTCCTGTAAACTTCAAACATGTATTTTGCACCTTCTCCTACTTAGCATTGCCCTAAACTCTACCCGAAAGCTGAAATTGATGGAGCACTCTGCTGCTCATATTAGTTGCCTAAAGTACACGGTAGTGTTACTAACCACTGCCTTGTTTTGACAGTTCTTGATGGACTGGTTCAAGTATTTGTGTCAATACTTTGTTATGTAAATGTCTTTTCAGCTATGCAAGAAGTGTGCAGGCGATGGCTGGATTTCAAGACTGTTTACCTTTGGGAAAGGTAGGCGTATGGAAGACAAGTATCTTCTTGATCATGCAAGATGATCTTGCCTTCATATGATTATAAATACCTGGAGAAGGAACCGGAAACATCTGGGGATGGCTTGAGACAAGAACTAGCCAAAAATATTTTTAAAATTTATTTTTATTAAATATTTTAATTGAATTCATTGCTGAAGAGGGTACCTGGAACAGGAGCCTTGATCATGCTCTTTGGAACTTCATTGGCCTCTTTTAGCTCCCATCCAACTCCTCCTCCTGAAAACCTATTACCTGTCGTCCCTTCTCCACTCATAGCCTCCAAGATTTCCTAAACTCCTTTCAGCTGCACTTGCATCTGACCACCCACTGACCTCTTATAATCCTCTGTTGCTCCTTCCTTGCCACTCACAACCTGTTCTCTGGCTGGAGCAATACCAGCTTCTCCCTTCCCTGCTGAAAAACCTTGAGCTGACTCAGAATTAGTCCTTAGGAACTCGGTGGAGCCCAACCATACCTTGACAGCCCTTTAACCACTTCTATTTGCCTCGACCTCTTGTTCTCAACTCTGCAGTTGTCATGGCTGCAGCAGGTAATGGTCTGTTTTCAGTTCCTTTAGCTAGGCAGTGCTCCTGCAGTGGGAAGGTGAATGCTGCCTCACTGCATTAAAGCTACTCAAAGAAGTATCTGTCCTCCTTTTTAATTACAGAAATTGAGCAAAGTGTGATTTGTTGTGTTATGAACTGACTAGTGGATATTATAATGCATCTTTTCTACAGCTAAACCCATTTCTATTGAATACAGTTTCAAGAAAGGACCCTGCAGTGGGAAATATTCCAAGATATTCCAAGATATACTTGACCAAGATTCAACCACTAGCTTATGAATCAGATGAAAAATAACAGTAAAATGATCAGATCTTTTACAGGTTACTTGTCTACATGTTGCTAAAGCTTTATGCTGCTTAGACCAGGTTGGTAAAGCTGTTACTCTACAGCTGTGATTGGCTGCTCTGTGCTTCACAGCCAAAAGCGTTGCTGGACCTTTCCAGTGGTGATGGTCAATACCTCCGTGGTGTTGTGTACCCCTGTGCTGAAAAGGACCGAATGGTGTTAGACTAAATCCTTGTCTGCAGGGAAATGACTTACTGCTTCATACCCTGTGTAGGAGGACTGCTGGACACTGAAATGGACACACTTCACTCTATGTATGAGTTACTCAGAGGTCTGAGTTACTTATGGAAGAACTAATGTTCCTTGGAAACTTTTCATTTTAATAACATGCCTGGTTGAATTCAGAACTGGCATTTTATATTGACACTGTGCATGAACTGACATGTCATTATACACATGCTAACCTAGATTTATAAAATAATAAAATCATTGTGGTTTAAATTCCCACAAAATATTGATGGAAAAAAGTGTTATACACTTATGGGAGTAGCTTACTTGCTAATGTGTTTGCCGTTTTTCACTGACCTTATTGTGAATGCAACCTTGCTGCAGGCTCCAGCAAATTGGAGCTCTGCTACAGTATTTCTGTTAATACCTGCAGAACCACATACTTACTGGAAGAGCACTCTATTCTTCCTCCCCTGCTTCTGGAATACATTAGCCTAATAACCAAAATGACAGTCTAGAATAATACATCTTTATTTATTGATGTATTTCTTGGTTCTGCTCTGTGATAAGAGGCATAGTGACTTCATTCAGGCAGTGTATGACATTGACAATTTCTCTCCATTTCAGTGTTCATCTACCTGAAGGAAAACCAGCCCGAATCAAGAAGAAAAAGTTTTCCTTTATTTGCTATGTTAAAATAAAGCTACGCTAAGGGAATGTGAAGTTTGCCAAGGCATGCTTTCAGCTGGGGGAGGAGATTCCAGGATTAACATGATCAGTGCAACATGATTTAGGACTTTCATACTCGTGCATTACAGTACTACCTTTTGTTAAAATCTGCATATTATTTCAGTTTTACAGTAATTCTAATAACGTTATTTAAGTTGAAAAACATTTTAAACTGTGAGAAAAGTAGGTCTTTCAGGGGATACTAATGATAGAATTCTGATTTTTGTATTGCCTAAGCCAGAGAGGGTGGAGTGATTGAAAGAAGAAAACAAGGGCGGCATTCATTTGGAAGAAGGTGGTGGGTTTTTTGGTTGTAGACATCATTTATCTCCCAGAGGTAAGAACTTAAAACTGGGAATGAGGTCGCTTCATGGCAGATCCTCCACTGTAAAGTGATTAAAAACTGGAAAACAAATTGAACAGCTGCATGGCTTTATTGTCCAACTTGGAAAAAGAGCAACAAAGTGATTGACCTTCACTTGAGCTCTTTTAGCTTGAATTGTTCTTTATATCTTTATTTGACTATGGTATTTGGTGATTTTAGGCTGAGAATGTCTCCAAGTTTTTATAGAAATAGATTATGGTTTTATTGTTGTGGCAATGATGATGATGTTTGGTTTTTTATTTTTTAATTTTTAAAAAT
>KL287426.1:40538-59427 GCA_000699545.1 Podiceps cristatus | reverse complement strand
AGTTGGGCTTGTTCAGCCTGGCAGACCTTATTGCAGGCTTTCAGTATTTAAAGGGGGCTTATAAGAAAGATGGAGACAGACTTTTCAGTAGGGCTTATAGCAATAGGACAAGGGGTAATGGTTTTAAACTAAAAGAAGGTAGACTCAGACTAGATATAAAGAAGAAATTTTTTACAATGAGGGTGGTGAGGCAGTGGAGCAGGTTGCCCAGAGAGGTGGTAAAAGCCCCATCCCTGCAAAAATTCAAGGTCAGGCTGGACGGGGCTCTGAGCCACCTGATCTGGTTGAAGATGTCCCTGCTCATTGCAGGGGGGCTGGACTAGCTGACCTTTAAAGGTCTCTTCCAACCCAAACCATTCTACGATTCTGCGGGAACAACCCTCCTCACCCAGCCTGTTGGGAGATGCCAGTTCCCACCCTCTTTACTAACACACCTACCCACAGCTGAAGCTTAACCATCGCCCCATGTTAGCATGAAAACCCATTGAAAAGGGAAAAAGAGAAAGCAAAAGGAAAACAACAGCAAACGTACTTATGTCAATGAAGTCGACATCGTTCCCGCTGTACGCATTCTTCAGCTTGTTGGTCATCACCCGCAGAGCCATGATTTGCCGGCGAATCACCATGTCTGGCTTGGTAATATCGACTTCTACCTCTGGGTTATTCACTTGACTTGCTAAGCCGTTTCCAGTCACTGCAAAGTCATACCTGAAAAGAAATTGTTCCTACTAGTACCAGAGCTGCAGCTCGGCAGGGTGACATGCCAAAGGGCAACAGGATGGGAACTCAGCGACGCCACCCCTGCTTCCAGCCTGGGTGACTTTCTGAGCCCAACGTGACCTTCCCACATGCTGACCCTCACGGAGCCCTTCTCCGGCTTCTTACCCCACCTCCCCTCCTGCAACCTGAGCAGTGTGTGGTATTAAACACTGTCTTCATATACCCTGTGCCACAAAGGTAGGGGAAAGACAATTTTCTCCCCAACTTTAAAAGAGAAGGACGATCTGGGGTTTACAATAATAATGGCTTACAACAGCTCGTTGCAGGAAACGGAGAAAAAACAAGCTGCTGAGATGCCTTGATGCCCAGTTAGATGACACTTTCATGAAAACAACCTTTGGGGCCAGAGTTATCCCAGAGAAACCTATAGTAACCGTGGGAAGCAAGAGTGTCATTCTGGCTTTGCATAATGTACCTGAAGCATCAAGCTGGGGTATTAAATGTGTACTTCTCACCACACAGACACGAGATGCAATTTCACTAATAACCCCAGCAGCAGCAACATCTGTGATGTTGAAGATGAGATAATGTAACCCCACACATCGAAGCGGAGAAGAGCCGAGCTGCTCAGCCTGAGGAGGTGTGCATGCTCAGGTCTGAACACACGTACGACCTCTTGGATTAAAAGAGAGACTGAGCAACAAAGTGCAACAGAATCTGCCTCCTGCGACAGGTATTTTTATAGAGCTGGGGATATGACAATTCTTTTCCATCCTCCAATTACCCAACTTACAAGAAAAATCACTGTTAAACAGAAGAAAGCATTACTTTTCTTAGTTATGATTCCAACATCAGTATCATGAAAGAGAGAAAAGCCTTTAATGCAATCTGCTGATCCTGACGACCAGGCAGTGAGATACAAGCATACATCTGAAGGGTGCGCGCGAACCTTGTCCTGTATATGGGAGGGTTTTATACTGTTGTTGTTGATTTTGTTATTATTTGTGATCAATATCACATGTTTCAAAGAAGTCTGAGAGTGCAGAAGACCATTGAACTTTTAGCTTATTGGAGTCACAGAGAAAATAGTAACAGCAAAATATCTTGCACAACCCCCATAGGATGTCCAGCCTCCCCTCTGTCTCCTTCCCCAGTGCTGCCAAGTCTCCATCTCCCCTCCTTACCGATGCCGGCCCTCACGCGCGCTGGGGAGGTCTGCTGTGAAAAGCCCCATACGAGCTGCTGATAAACAGGACCTCAGGAGGGCAGAGCCATTTCTCATTGCAGAGATCCAAACCATCACCCTGGCCAGAGCTTCAGGCATGCACTAAAGAGCACTAAAGAGTGCAAAATTTATGCGGTATGGCTCAGTCCTGTCCCCCAAAATACTAAGAGCAAAAACTGTTCTTACTTAGAAAAAGTGCTGGAAAATCCTGGACAACTTTTTTTTTTTTTTTTAATGGAACAACTTGGATTTTGCTTATTTCCTCAGTAAGCAAACAGAAAAAAAAGAAACTTTTATTTCCAAAATAAAAGTTACGCAGTTACATAAACCATATGACAGAAAACCTTTGGCTTGTTCATGTGTTGGTAATTTCTTCCTTAGAAGAAAAAAAAAAAAAAAAAGAGAAAAAAAACAAAGAAAAAAAATTTTGTAACTATTTTTCCATAAAAAGTACGCATGAAAACCACAGGCCCCCTCATGCCACTGACCTCAGGAGTGGCGAAGCAGACCTGTCACTGGCCCCCATCTCCCTTGCCCCTGCTCAACGAGGAACCCAGCAACAGCTCCTGGTAGAAACACCAACTGGGAGCACTGGGGCAACAGCGCGCTCAGACAACGCAAGCGTCCCCGCTCTTTGGCCGAGCTACAGGGTTTTCTACAAATCACCTCCCAGACCTGCGAGCAACTGGTAAGAGGTTTAGGTCCAAGGAGAGATACTGCTATCTAGATATATCGACTCAGTTCTGTCCCTTAGAACAATCTATCACGTAGAGCTTGGACAACCCTTCAGCTTTGCATTCAAGCTCTCCCATCGACAAGAAAAGAAGGGGTAACGGCATCAGACTGTCTTGGAGGACCTGGGGTCAGTCCCATAAGAGCAAAGGGCTCCGAAAGAGGAGCTGGGATGTCGGGAAAGGCTGAGGCAAGAGGGAGAGAGTTAACCGGGGGCAGCAGCATCGCCAAACCTGCTCTTGGCGCTCCCGTTCCAGCACTCGTTCTCATTGACAGTGCCTACAGACATCTTTTCATCATTGCAAATGTTGCCAGGGAGAGATGACCAAAATTTTTTGGCTTGCTTCAGCTTCTCTTTCACATCAGTAACCTATTAAATAAAAGAAAAAAAAAAATGAAACACAGGACATAATCCAGAATACCAAATGCTCATTAAAAGTGAAGCTGGAAAGGTATTTTTTATCACAACAGACGTGTACAGGCCAGATCTTCAGGCTGCATGTTTTGATGGTTGATTTACTCTTTTAATACAAAATTAAACACCGTTCCTCAAACACATATTACTCATAAGCCAAGCCTTTAAAACAGGCACTTTTCTGACATACAAGCATTGAGGTAATTCACGTCTAGAGCCACGGGCAGATTACACCCCTCAGAGAGTTTAAGACAGCCAAGGAATATTATGAAATCCTATAAATTACAAATGGAAAATTATACACTGTGGTACACGGATGTGAAGCGCCTGCACGGCACCAGCAGGACCAGGCACTCACCAGTCGGTCCAAGCTCGTGCCGGCGGCTGTAGTTGGCCGTTCCTCCGGGTTGTAGGGTCTGAAACGAGCATTGAAACCACTTTCGGAGATAGAGCGAGCGGTCCGGCCCTGTGCAAGCGTTTTTGGCTGGCCACATCCCTGGAAAACCTACACGAGAGAAGGAAAGGGGTTTATGAAATGGGAGGACACAAGAGGCTCCCTTCTCCATGCTCCAACTCAGCCCATGCCCAGAATAATACTTCAGCTTTATATATACGTGAAAGGACAGTAAAGAGAAAAATATATCAATAAGGAAATAAAAAACATTGCATAAATAAGGCCAGAGTGTCCTCTCTGTCCATTTACCTTCTGAGACACCTGCATGCTGTTCTCCTGCATGTTCATGATCGCATCTGAAATTTTCACATCAATGGGGTCCATGACTGACTCGATGTTGAAGGGTCCCTCCAACCTCTCTGCTACCAGCAGCATCGAATCTAACACAGAGAGAGAAATGAAGGCGTTGAATGGAGGAGCTTCAAGAATAACAGATAACAGGGATAACAGACATTAACCACTACCATGTTGCTTCTGACCAGTGCACATCTCCAGGAAACATTTCGCTCCACTCCCAGAGCCTTCATTGGGCGCTTACAGGCTGCCAGCACCAAGCCACAGGCTTACATACATCAAAAGCTGCGTTAAACGAGAGCGAGCTATCGCAGCCTGCCAAAAGGCAGCCTGTAATCAGCTCCTCCCATTACAACAAGCATTACTAACACCCTCCTCTCCATGCTTGTTTATTAAAGGTTTCCTTGTGTCATTTGTTTTTCAAGACTGCTTTCAAAGCCACCAGCTTCCTCATGCTGGTCCTTAACACAAGACACGAAGGCGAAAGGGCCCAAGATGGTCGTTGCTACCATCTCTCCCCCTTACGGAAAGCTTTGCCGTGCCCGAGGAAGTCAAGGGATTGCACCTTCTGGCATTGCATAGACAATTTGCATGAGGGAGACAGCATGAAACCAGAGTAACTAATGATGTATTTGGCACATTCCTATGCGAGTGGAGATGGAAAAGTCCCTCAGCCAACACTGGGTCAACTCCTCCTGTGCTGACATGCACGTCCTCATCAAATACATCATTAAACATAGCAGTTACTGAACATCCATTACTTCCTCTGGGAAATAATTATTGGCATTACGGCTTTTACCCTGCATTGCATTTCAGCCTTCTCTCTGGTTGTCCCCTAGAAGATGCCTCCAGGTACACGCCTTGCGCTAGGCAGTCGTCTCTTCTTGTCCATCACAACCCTTACTTAATGTTAGTTTTCACTGCAGTCCCTCAACCCCGGAGCACCCTGATTGCTGCTCCTCTCCCATGTCACTTTGTGATGCTTTGCCACAAACTCATTTTCCAGTTGCATTTAATTCTTCGTTTTTTCCTAGCCTGTGTGACGTGGGAGGCCAGGGCACAACGGCCCCTCCGGCCCCAAGGAAACCCTCTCCCGAGTTGCTCCTCCCCGCTCCCAAGGATACGCCTGTTCCCTTCCATTAAGGAGAAATGTTTCAGTCAGTCTATTAATTTCTCTTGAAAAGTGTTTCTCATGACATTCATCCTCTTCCTAAGTGCAGAAGGTACTTTCAACAAGTGGAAAATATCTGTGGGCTCTGGCTACCTGTTAAAGCTCTATAAAGACATTCCACATACTGAACAATTTAGTAATAACTCTGCCTTAGTGCCCAAGTCATGTTAAACTACACTAGAAAAAAAACAAACCACAAACTAATGAAAAATATACAATTAAGGTATTGTGTATAATAATAACAATAATAATAATAATGATGAATCCAACACCAAAACCCCCACATGAACTGCAGATGCCTTCATAGCTTGTAAATCTACTTTTTAAAGACAACTCAATATTCTAAAGATTTGCTGGGCATTAGTTAAAGGTCCATCAGTCGATCACCCCATCCTAAAACCCACGTCAGCTGGGACCCAGGCAGCTCTGCCAAGGTGTGGGTGTTCAGGGAGTGAACCCCAGGAGCCCCCAGGAAAGCCCCTCACCCTGCAGGCACACACCACCAGCATCAATGAGGGAGCTGTTGCAGGGCATGGCTGGAATTTAGCCATCAGAGACTGCAAAAAGGTCTGAAGGAAAGGCATTTAAAAAAAAAAAAAAAAAAAGGAAAAAAAAAAAAAAAGAAGGTAATAACGAATGAAACAAAGAGTCTTAGACTGTATTGTGGTGGGCTCCAATAAAGTGATGCTTCAAATCTCTGAGTAATGACTGCTAGCATGAATATACCATTGTGCCGGAGGGGAGAAAAATGCTTTTGATGTGCTACCAAATGGAGACTTTTGTAAACAAGTGGAGCACAACTTAAACGTGTTCATCATTGTCAAAGCTTTTGGGGTTTTTCACGCGCATAAAGAACATCCCGGCGCAGTTTGCAGGAAACTGCTCATTTCAAATAAAAATATTATGAATGGACAGATAATAAAGCACATAAAATGCATACTTTTTTTTAAAAAAAAAAAAAAAAAAGGAAAATCATTCCATTTTGTAACTACTTAATTCTCTGAGTGGCCAGGAAAGGCCGCAGATCAATAAAGTGTTTGTGAAAGACTGAAAGGAAACATAAACCCCAATTCTTCTGGCTGTTTGGCGTCTTTGTAAACTTTGAGCCGGGCAGGCCATCCACAAGACCATGGGAATGTAGAGCGAATTGGGTCCTTTGTTAGCGGGGGTGCCATGGCGTTACATGTATCACAGCCCAGGAATGCAGCCTCCGCTTTGACTGCCGATAGAGAAAATGCATTCGGCCTCCAGCAGCGCTGCCAAAGCTGGCGAGAAAAGATAAGGAAAGTAATAATTGCCCTTGGAGAATATATTCAACTGGAGCTCTTCGGGAGCTGGGATGGAGCCTGGCTAAATGAAATAAACTTTTATTAAAAAGGGGAAAAAAAAAAAAAAAAAAAAAAGGTGATGGGGGACTCTGCTTCATCCAGTTTTGATTTTGGGGGCATCCTGCAAACTCTTACCTCCCACCAGGAGCTGGCTGGTGTCCCCACCAGCAGTTGCAGTGAGCAGCGATTCCCTCTGGCAGCCACGGTTTGACATTAATAAGGTTGGCGGGGGTTCAAGATAACGCTAGCACGTTGAGAGGGGAGGCACGCTGCACTAACACCAGAAACGAAGCTTCGGTGAGACTCATCTCCCCAAAAGATTTTCCATTATTGGGAGAGAGGAGTTGACTATAAATTCAGCTTCGGTGAGACTCATCTCCCCAAAAGATTCTCCATTATTGGGAGAGAGGAGTTGATTATAAATTATTTTGCCCCAGCTCTGGTGTAAAATAATTGATATTTATAAGCCACAGTGAGGTGGGTCAGATCTGCTTCACAAAAAAAAAAACCACCCCACCACCAAAACGTCTGGCAGAGTGAAAAATGTACCCCGGCCATTTATTACAAACACACAGCATGACAAAGACTCTCCTCCCTGTGATGGGGAGATAGAAGTGGATTTGGGGAGGGGAAAAAAAATCCCACACCACAACCCACACCATGTAGCACCATCCCTTAAAGACCCTTTTCCTCCTGCATACATTTGTCCTTGCTACTGGCATTGAGACAATCCTTGGCGACAAAGCACCTCGCTCTCGTGAAGGAAAGCGATTCTTTCACATTGTGCCACCAATAATCAGAAACCCACAACTTCAGCCTCACTGTCTGACTTGAAGAACAAAAGGCAGTTTTCAGTCTTAACCCCAAGATCTGATTTAAAAGGGGAGGAAAGGAGGGGGAAGACCTTGAACATTCATTAACAACAATTATTTTTTTTTTTTTTAAAGGGGAAAAAAAATCGTTGCACACAAAGTAGTACTCCAGATATGTATATGGAGCCTGATTTTGACATCTTTGAGCAGAGTAAACCTTTGTAGGGGGAAAAAAGAAAAAAAATCATGAAAAGGCACTGTTCATACCCCCCCCCCCAAACAGCTTGTTTGAAACAAAGTATACCCCTCTCTAATTGGTGTACAATTGTGTCAGGAATAGAGGGCAAAAAAAATTAAAGATACTTAAATGGGAGAAAAAGAGTAGAATTTGGTCATTATTTCATATGCCGCATTTTGAAATAGTACTTTGCAGAAGTAAGGAAGTATAAAGTCTTGTCTCAAAAAACCTACAAACTCTACACCCCAGTTTGAAAAGCTTTACGTAACTAACATATAGACCCACTAACACACGTGCATGCATATTTTATACACACATGCACCCAAATTCATATATACTTGCAGCATTTGTTGCAAGTTTTCCCACTGAACTATCTTTAAATTATTTCGCTAGGTTCAAAACCTGGTTTTGACATGTAATAAATCATTGCCGTAACTTAGTACTTAAATCCACAATGCAAAATAGCATCGAGCCCATGCAGGTGGTTTGGTTTTGGAGGGTTTGTTTTGTTTTGTTGGGGCTTTTTTGGTTGGTTGGTTGGTGTTTTGTTTGGGGTTTTGTTGTTGATGTTGTTGTAGGGTGGTTTTGAAATGAGATTTGGGGGGTTCATTTTTACTTAATTAAACTTTTAAATGCACACACAGAGGATATTTGTGACATATGCCCTGCCCCAAACTCCAGATCTATTTAATTTAATTTGCCTCAAGTGGCAAATCAAGATACAAAAGCAAAATCTGCAAAATAACCAGCCCCTGATCTGTTATTAAACTGACTAAAGAATGCACTGCTTAAGTTTTCAGTATCTGTACTCCACTGCAAGAATCAACTCAGAGTGCAAGAAACAAGCAAGTACTGCCAATAAATGTAACGAAGCTTAATACTACACTTAAGTAATGAGTGGGCAAGAAGCCCCTTGGGGAGGAAGCAGCGCAAGAAGAAAGCTTTG
The DNA here is from genome assembly GCA_000699545.1 of Podiceps cristatus. Lineage (NCBI taxonomy): Eukaryota > Metazoa > Chordata > Aves > Podicipediformes > Podicipedidae > Podiceps > Podiceps cristatus. The sequence continues at coordinate 51,092 of KL287426.1, read as the reverse complement.
CTTCCGACCTGGAATCACATTTATTTATTTAGTCTTGTTTAATAATCTTAATTATTGTATGCAGCCCCTGATCAGCCTTGTGTGACAGGGCTGGCTGGCTTCCCCTGAGGTTCATTTTTAGCTGCATACCACCTACAGCAATTAGCTGCTTGTGCTTTTGTCTGTTTTCTGGCATTATGCCCTTCCCTTTCATGGGATTCCTCTATTCTGCTTGGACTAGATGTTTGCAAGTCTCCCGGCTTTGAGCTATTTCAGCAACAATTGTAGCTGAAATACTTAATATTCTCATGAGAAAGATGGCTGGGAGGAACTGGGGGGGGTGGGGGGTGTCAGCCTCCCAGAGAATGACTTGGAAACCCAATTTAGTGTCGCATTTAACTCCCTATATGGAATACACAGGCAAAAAAAAAGCCTTCTGAAAATAATACCCCACACACATCCAGTTGGCATGGGCAGCTAAGAGAAAAGCCAGTGCACAAAACACAGGAAAACAAGTCCTAAGATTTAAATCTAGCCTGAAACGCCAATTATCAGCAATTTCCCTTTTTTTTAATCTTTCAGCTTAATGAAAGGGAAACCTTTTCTAAATCTTTTTTTTTTTTTTTTCTCCTTTCTTTCCCATAAGTGGGATGGGGAAGAGCACCGCAGCCTTGTCAGTAGTGGCAGATACTTTACATGTGCACTTCATCACACATTAAGTGGAGTGAAGCGACTGCTCCCAAAGGATGCTCGGTCACAGGTAAATCAAGCTTTCTGGAAAAGGTGCACAAATGAAAACATTTTACATTATCTATTGCCCGTTCCCCCAAAATGTGATGCATCACCAGTTCTGCTGAGCCTTGACTCAAGGTAGAATTTAACATTTCAGTCTAGTTTTCATGTATTGAATAATACCATTTATAAGCACAGAAGAGAAATAACAAACAGGAGGAAAAGGATGGTAAAAGCACTCGCACAGCGTCACGTAAGGTCTATCGACATTTCAAAAGGGTAGTGGCCAAGTGCCAAATGAGCTGTTTAAAACCAGATTCAAACACATGTCGCATTCAATTTTTTAATGTAAAATACAGGCCTCCAGCTTTTCCCAAAGCTCACTGCGGCTGGCAGGGGACTCCCAGACAGATGAGTAAGAAAACTGGCTTCATGAAGGACATCTGTATGGTGACAACGTATAGGAGCAGTATGGAAAAAACAGCTTGCACACACGCTTGCTCCAGCAAGGAGACACTCCAAGCCTATAAGCACACAGCAGCTCCATCCCCCTAAAGCTTTCTGCAACAGAGGTCCCTGGCACAACAAAAGTCTCATTTATTTAGAAACTAATGTGAACTGCAAAAGGTGTGCTGTATACAGAAGTGTGGAAGGAAAAGATACCCGTCACAGACACCTAAGAAAACCCCTGCCGTAGCTCAGCACAGTCACTCACAAAAGCCATTCAGGTGAGGGACACAGGATCAATAGATACTCACATGCCGTTTCAACCCATATTGCCTTACCCATAAAGATATTCCACTCGGCGTCCAAGTCCCCTTGGTTGGCCAAGCAGCCTCTCATGACGTTAAAGCAGTAGTTGTAACAGGGCTTCACCGATACCAGGCCTCGGCAGTGTGGGCAGTACATCATTTTCAGCAGCGCTCGCGTACCCTGTGGCGTGGGGTTCACCTTTAAAAAAGAAAAAGAGGAAAGAAGAAGAAAATTAGCCCTCAGCCACTAAAGTAAAAAACCCCGTGCATTTACCTGGGGTGGATGGGAAGAGAGCCGTGCAGAGGAGATGCGACAGAGTCAGCCACTGCCGTCCGGTCAGAGCTCCCCGCTTCCATGGTGCAGGGATCTGGGGCGCAGATGAAGGGGTTTGGCTCACCTCCTGGGTGTACCTGCGACTCCAGGGGTATGGCCAGTCCCCCTCTCAGCAAAGCATTATCTGCACTGCAGTACACCTTGTTTATTGTGGGACCTCTCCTTGGGCTCCAAGGACAGGCACCCCGAGGGGACACGCAGCACTTGAGCTCAGGGAAGGCGCAACGCAAGGCTGTGCTATCCGAGCCCTGCTGCAAATACACGCTGAAGATGACGATGCTGGGATTTCTTGGGAAAAACTGGCTGAGATGGGACGCCTGCCACTATCCCCACACCAAACCCACCAGAAGCGTGCCCTCCTCCTCCACCACGCTGCAGCTCGGCTCTTCCCAGACAATCTCCCAGCAGGGCTCTCCAGCAGAGAGACCAGCTCCTTTATCTTATGTTCAACGCCTAGAACACAACTTTTACATGACAGATACCCAGATTCATTTATACTCAGCACCCATCACGCTAAATAACACTATTCCCCACAAACTAAGGAGGTTGCAGCTACACCCTGCTGCCAAGGACAAGCCGGGAGGACCCTTGAAACCAACGTGCGGGTGACTTTTCTCCACTGGGCGTGCAAACGGAGCTATCTGCAGCAAGCACGTCACCTCCTGAGCCCTCGGCAAGGCTATTTTCCAAAGTGACTCATGGTCATTCATGTTTGATTCACTCTCTGGCCCGGCTTCAAAACATTCATTGAAACCATTTCCACCCAGCCGGTTTGAGGAGCATTAGCTCCAGCACCACATACTAGTGCCGACCACGTGGTGGGTCCGTCTAAAGCACTGAACAGAGAAACTCCCTCAAGAGCAAGCTTAAGTGTTAATTAGCCGCATATGAAAATGGAAAATTAAGATGTGATCAGAGATACACTGACAGAAAAGAAGCGGTCTCTGGTGTTTTAGCAATGCGCTTGAGACTTCTTGTAAGGCGTTTACGGAGAGCGCTCTAAATCGGTTATGATCCAAGAACGTGCTGAAGGAGGAGACACACACAGCCCCGAGGAAGAGAGAAGTCATTCAATACAAACGGCTGAAGATGTGGATGGCCTCCACATCTCATCTGCTGGAGGTCTGGCAACCCATTCCATGGCAGAGAGGATGACAGGATTGAACGGAGATGAATGCACACGAGGAAGCCCTGGTACCACACGTACGCTGAGGACCTTATTATTGCGAAGGCCATTACAGCACGAGGGCTGTGGAGAAACTGAACATGAATGTCTCACTGCCTCTTCTGGGGTAAGAGCTAGTTTGGCTGCACATGAAACTAGGAGGCAAGAGATTTAACAAAAATCAGAAAACAAAAAAATCCACCATGCATTCAGACTGGCTTTGCTAATAACAGCAGCAGATTTTTTCAACCCTCTTTTCTTATGAAAAGAGATGAGAAATAAAAGTCTGTTGTCTTTCCGTCAACTCCAGAAAGTCCACACACGGTTTCTCTTTAGTAGGCAAGGAAAGTGGTTAGAAAGACAGAAGGACAATTTCCTGCAGCTGATGGAGCTCAGTGCTGGATTTTCGCTGGCCGGTAGTGTTCATTCAGACATCACCTTACCCCTCTTGTCATCTTTACCCCTCGTCCACGAGGAGCCTGTTTGGCTGAGCAAAATGAGACTCGATGTAGAAAGCTGTTTACAGTGGTAGGGGACGCTGATTTAGACACTTTAAAGCACATATACATAATAAAAAAAAATATATATACACACACACACATATATATATATTTGGAAGGCACAGTGGGAGCCCCAACAGAAAGCTCCCTATTGAGGCCGCGTGGCTTTAGAGCAGAGCTAGTTCAAACACTGGGAAGAGCTCAAGCAACAGAAACCAGCTAAGTGAGACGATTTATAGTAGGAAAACTGAAAACAGACAAACGTAAAGGTATCATCTGCCATCCAGATGGTGCAGTTCTTGCCTAACAAAAAAGTTGCAGGGGGAGAGGAGCAACTCTGAAGGATGCCCCAGTTTAGTCATTTCTCTGATAAAAATTCCTTCTCATGTCACTCCGTGGTAGTTGCCGGGACCTCCACACCTAGACCCAAGGCTTGTCAGCAGATCCCAGCCGCCCTAGCACTGCTGGTCCTCATGGAAGCACTCTGCATCTTCCTCAGGAAGAAAATTAGAAAAAGGTTGATAGCACCAGCCAGCTGCTAGCGCAGTTTGAAGCGGGATGGGGGGCGGGAGGCTTCCCCAACACTATTATGGCAAGCTGCTGCTTTATGAAAGCAATTGCATGGCAGCATGTTACAAAGAATCACCCGCACGGCATTGACCCAGGAGGCACCTCCTCATCTTAGGTTCCTGGCTCGCTCCACGCAGCTGTAGTCCTGCAGCATCCACCCTGCTTTGATATTTCATAGGGGTTGAGCTTTATGAATCCCAGCAGATGCAGGGGAAACCGAAGCTGCTTTCCCACGTTCCACAGCAGACAACATGGGATGGTCACTTGGATTAGGTCCTTTTGAACAAAGACCTGGGATGATTTTAAAAGCAAATGGGGTTTTGCTTCCTTCCCTATGTAGGTTTGCGGCTCTGAGCCTTACACAGAGCTGAGCAGAGGGTGACGCAAAGGGGGTGATAAAAAGACAAACCCCAACCCGCAGTGCCTGCGGAACCAAGCCCTTGCTAGTGCTGGACGTAACCCACGGGGAAGCTGTTAGTTTGCTCTATAGTTGCAGGCACAGAGAAAAACAAAGGGGAAATCATTCAGCCCAGATCTGGCATTTTATGGTGTCAGAAAACCACAGGAAGGCACAAGCAGAGATCAACTCCAAGAGAGAGTTTCGGGAAAGATTATGAGCAATTACACCTCGTTACAACAGCGATAAATGCTTAACTGCTGCGTATTGCTGCAACGAGAACCTTAACCCCTGGCAAAGGGCCTGTACCCAGTCCAGACCAATTCTGGATCTGTCAGTGGGATGTGCCATATGTTGCACTGGCAATTCTTCACAAGCTTTTAATGCTCACTCTGCCATGCCAGGTGCAAGCTCTTAAAACACTATTGTATGTAACAGTAAACCCAGATATGCTTTGTTCTGGGGTTGTGTTTATCTTGGAAAGCAACTCAAGTTCATTCAAACCTTACTCTAGAATGACCCTCAAAACCAAATAATCTCCTTTCTAATAAGGCAGAGTCCCAAAGAAAGCTTTATTTGCTGAAGAGGATTTACTCTGGTAGATTTGAGCCCAGGTAGTAGTACACTGTACTGCACGTACCCTGTAAAAGCTTATAATAGAAGTAAATGCACTCCAACCCCTTCCTTTTATCTTGTGAAATTTATTTCCTTTCCGTGGCGTTCCACGCCACTGCAGCAATCCATCACCCTGCGGTTTCATCATGTAAATTACAATTTGTCCACGTCTATACACTTTGTCAAACCTGAAGATTAAAAGCTGCTAACAGATGTGTTTTGGCACCAATCTTCACATTCGTATCAAACTTGCTCCTTAAAAACACAGATTTGCACACAATCCACAAAAATTAAGTGAAAAGCAAACAGTTTGGGGCTTTCTGGGCTTAGTTCAAACACTTTGTATCATATTTGTTGAGGTACTCCCCCATGAGTACTCACTCTTACTGGTGAAGATACAATCACGTTCTTGTAAAAGTGATGTGCTCTTGGTAAAATAAAATCTGTTTTTTGTTGGTACCTTGTTATACCCATCCTATTTCAGAGTCTCACATAAGGGAAACTGTTTGCCTTAAGTCCTTAGCCCTTTCCAGCTTGTTGGCAACCGCACCTCAATGCATGTCTGGTAGAAAACTCGCCACTAAAGCACACATCTATCACGTGAAATGCTTTGTTAACAGCCTACCACAAAGCCACCAAAGCTCAAGAAAAAGCAATCTCTGAAAGCAGATAAAGTTCAGAGAAGCAACCAGTTTCTTTTTCCCCCTCCTTCCCAAGACAAGGAACAACTGAGGAAGGATGATGGAGCTCCAACCAAGGACGGTCCTGCAGGGAGCTCCCACCAGCTGCCAGACAGCCACAGCCACATTTTATTCTCTTGCTCTACCCTCAAGTTAACATTAACATTCTTAATAACAACATTTTAAATCCTGTCAGCTTTAATAACTATTTATAACAACACTGATAACTCAGGCTTTCTTATTTTCCAAGCTTGAACAACAGCAGCGTTGCCATGCCAGCAGCACAGCCACCAGAAAACAAAAGTCCAACAATTTGAAAATAAACGCAGTGAAGTTCCTTTCGATTTATAGTGTGGTTTATTTGCAAAAATATGAATTAGGGCAATACTGGATAAAGAAGACTAAAGGTGTAACTTCTCAGTGACATGGAAAGATGATTTCATTACTTCAAAAACTAACTCCAAACCTGACTGAAGGACTGCGGGATGCTCCAGGTGAGCAGCCAATTTAGACAAGAGAAGCGTCATCAGTTTTGGGGACCAACACCACCTTACTTGCATCATTTTTTCCTTCTGTCAGTGTTGTGCAAGAGCATCATCTTGGCACATGCTGGTCCAGACGTTCAGCACACCATAAAGCAGAAGATCACTCAGGCAGCTCTTGGTTTGCTTCCCCACCCCAAATATTCCAATGAAAGTGTTGTGGTATTAACTACGCATTTAACCAATTTCGCTGGCCCAGTGCTAGCACATGAATAATTCTCAAAGCATCTGCTTCAACCACAGATTTGGGCCTCCGAGGTCTTGCACAAGGGAGCACATTTAGGAGCAACACTTGGGAACTGCATGGCTCTGTGCCTCGTCAGTATTCGCTACCCATGGCGATGTCTGCTGCAGCTTTATCTTGTGCAAGGAAAGGTTCAAGAGTACATTTATGCCTGATTCCTTACTTACAGCTTGCTGCCCTCTACCCTAGATGTAACACAGCCAGAGAGGAACAGAAAAGCTCCTAAGAATCACAATGCCAGTCACTCAATTTGCTCGGTCTTAATAAATATTAATGTGCCAAAAAGGGAGCACCATGTGCTTGTCTTCCTCGCTGGCACCCCGAGCCCACATGGGGCAGAGGGGACCTCAGGGTGCCTCTTCCACCTAGTGCTTACAGAGCGATGCCGGGGTCAGCATCTCCTGCTCTTGGTGTCCTCAGGACCAATGTGCCTTTCACACAAAGCTTGTTCCCTGCAGCACCTGCCTCTCCCTGACCCAGAGAGACGGCAAATAATTAGGAGCATTCTGTTTGCTTTTAACGAGCAAAACAGCAAGAACATTTATGTCGGCCACTAAATGCAAAAGCTTTCTTTGTTATCCCTCACACTGTTTTCAAAATTAGCAGCAGAACCGTAGTGTGGGAGGAGGCAACAAAAGAAAGAAAGGAAAAAAAAAAAAACAAAAAAAAAAAAACAACAAAAAAAAAAAAAAACACAAAAAAAAAAAAAAAAACACAAAAAAAACCAAAACCCTGTGGACTGAAATGCTCCTGCATGATGCCCTCAGCTCCAAACCCACAGCCGCATCCACGCGTGCTCTCTGCCCGTTAAATCCGTGATGATTGCTGCTCAAGCATGCTTTGAAGGCTACGCCTAGCACAGACCCTCAGATGGCTGGAGCTGAGGCAGATGCAGCCACATTCTTGGCAGGTCTCCTCAGGGTCATCTTTGATGTGGAGAAGTGCTTGGTATTGTTTTCTGCATTGATGTTTGCCCTTGGCATGTGGAAGGCAACGTCCTTGTGCATGGCGGCCCCTCTGTCTGGCCCCGCGGCTTGCAACTTGCTGCCGAGACAGCACTGCTTCTTTGGAGGTCCATCCAAAAGGACTAAAAGGACTCCTTGGCTTTTTTGGCTGTTTCTCAGTTGCCCACGAAGCAGCAGCATCTGCCCCCATCTCCGCTCAATGAATGCAAGCAGCACTCAATCATTTCTCTCACTTCTCTGGGAGAGTTTGCTCTTGCCCAAAGGCTGCCCAGCTTCGTTGGATACAGGAACATTAGCTTCTTCCTGAAGAAGGATTAAGGTCATGTTCCCCTTAAGTCAAACCAAGGGCAAAGACCACACAAAGGGAGATTGAACCTTTGCTCTCCAACTAAACTTTCAGATCCTCAAATGATAATTACAAGGGACACAACTTTTACTGAAATGGGAGCTCAGTGCCCTAATATTTTTTGATGGTACAGGCCTTAACTCTTATTCATTCATTGTTCTATTATTTTAATCACCGCTTCTCCTAAGCCAATGTCTGGTCCACATTCAGCGTCCATGCCCACAAGGGCAGGAGCCACGGTTCAGGAGATGCAGCTGGATGTACAGGAGCTCACACAGGCCAGCGGTAGGTTGGTTTATACAGGTTCAGAGCTTCAACTTGTGCTCCATGGATGCCTCATTAGAGATGAGGCAGCTCAGAACAAAAGTGGTTAAAAAGCCACTGGTCTCTCTCTCCAGCACGGAGAGGCTGTGGGAGGGTAATCACCCATCTCCTCTACAATTCTCTTCCATAAACAGTTTGAAGAAAATTCCCTCCTTGGCTGCTATCATTGCACTTCATCAGGGAAGGAACAGCGATACCAAGGAAGCTGAGCCTCCTCCACCCATAGCGAAAACCTCCAGCAGCTTCCCTTTGGCTGTTAACGTCTTTTGAGGACAGCAGATGAGGAGGTAGGCGTATTTCTCATATGAAGCTGTGAATTATTTCATACAGCTCATATTGTGCTTCCAAATTAAACACCATTTCTTGCATATAACTTTGAAGCTGCTGCTTTCCCCAGGGTTCCCAAGGATGGGCTGGAAGATCCTTACCAGCAGCCCAGCTGCTTTGGTGGCAAGTGCACCTTGCACGGCTTTCAGCATGTAAACACTTGTTGGGGAGGTGATTTGGGAGCTCCAGAGCTCCCAGCAGTTCCTCAAAGAATCGGACACAAGGGCAAGAGGGAAAAGTTGTAAAAGAACCCCAAAACAACAGTTCATCAATGTAAGTCTCCTGGGCTACAGAAAACTCTCACCATCACTGCAGCTGTAGGAGGTTCCATCCACACATCCCTGTCTGTAGCTCTACGGAGAGACGGTGACACAAATGCAGGGATTCGGTGTTGCATGGCTGCACGCTTTGTCCTTCACACATCTCCGCTGCTGACCTCCATCTAGACCTCCCCTCCCAGCCCTTAGATCAAGCAGGCTCCTCCAGACCCTACAAAAGGCTGTCAGGGGGCTCAGTCCTTGACTTCACCATCTTCTCTCCCCCTCAACGGGGATGTCCTTCCCATACCTGTAGTTGACCTGCACCCAACAAGCCCATGGGCACTTTGCCCTCAAAGGTGTCATGACCCTCAATGGGGCTGCAGGTTTAATTGCATGTAAGTAATTAAGGGAACATGTCCGCAGCTTGAGAACCGCCCAGTTGTACGTTCTCACCCTTTTTCAGTCACTCTGGGCTCTGGCTTGTATTTGCTCCTTTTTCCACCACTGGCTGGGGCAGGAAATGTCACTGCTGGCAGCAATTTAAACCAGCTGATTTTAGTGCTTGTCAAGGGCTAAGTAGCAAGCGAGCGATTAGGGGATGGGCAGATTTCCGTCTCCCGAAGGCGAGGGCAGGAAGGTCAGAAAGCACCAGGCATCAGCAGGCGACGGAGGGAAGTGCTGGAGGCCCCCAGCCCCTCGCAGCCCACCTCAGATGCAGGACATCTCCTGCAGGCAGAAACACCATCCTGGGTTTTCTTCTCAAATCTGCTGTTCAGGAAAGAACTGGAGAATTTTGTACTTTTTGGGTCCAAAGGGGGAAATTTGAGGGATGAAGACTTGAGTATCAAAATTACGTTTTTTGGATACAGTTAGAAAAAAGTCTGTGCTTTCTCTCCATTGTGTGTTTGCGCAGCAGCACAAGGCTTCTGATCCATCCCATGCCGAATTAAAGTGATTTCCTAGCATTCTGGCTCAGAAATTAAGCATACTTGCAGCTTTTCAATATTCTCTCTTTTCTTCCTCCTTTACTCCTAAACTCATGCAAGAACAATACCTTTCCAAATGCATCTCTCTAGTGAAGATGTAAAAACATATACGATCATTAAAAAACCATCAAGATTGTTCTACTGTAAAGTGCTCTTTGCTCTCCTGATAGCACCCCAGGAAAGTAAAATGCAGCTGGGTCTCGCAGCAGTTTGTGTTTCTCCTCCTGAGGATTTTCAATTAAACATTTCTAACGTGCTTGTTACAAAATGCATTAAAAGTAAAGCTAATTTGCATTACTTTGGACATTTTTTCATAAAGAAGAACAGAAGATTTATCCCTCAAGTAAATCCCTGGTATAAGCAGTCATCCCACTACAACTCTTGAGTAAAAATAATGAGGAAGCCAAGTCAATAGAGTCATTATATAGAGCTCAGCAAAGCCAGCTAATCTATATGTAATATGGGAAGCCCCAAAACACAACCGCAAAGCAGCAGGCATAAAACCATCAGCTTTTAAACTCACATATAGAATTTCGTATTGTGTCTTGCAGAAACGCGATGTTAGGTTTCCGCTGAATGAGATTAAAACACGATAGAAAAGATTACTGTGCCTTCCACTGCTGCAACTAAAGCTTAGGTATTCAGCAGCAGGGACGTTTCCTACCACTTTGAAAAGTCAGGCTGTTGCAAGATTTCAAGTGTAACTTATGAACCTGAAGTGGAAAGTGCAGTAACTGCGATCGTCCACGGCACGTGAGCTATTTTTGCAGCCGAGTGGGTCTCTGGGTAACCTTCCACACTTGAGCAATTAATTCTTGAGTTGAAGGCAACTCTAC
>KL287426.1:0-36294 GCA_000699545.1 Podiceps cristatus | reverse complement strand
CCTCCACTTTCGTTCCCATGACTGGCATTTCCTCTCCAGGAAGATTTTTTTCTGTTGAGTTTATACTATAGAGATTAGCTTAGTGTATATTAATTTCTAATTCACTTAATCATTTTGAAGGCTCACTTCCTTCCTTTGCTGAGACCTTTTAGTATCACCAAATAAGTTGTTTATTTAAGTATTTCTGTGCCAGGCACAAGAGCTGGCAGATGCATCAGCAAACTCTTCAAAAAGAATTAGATTTTGAAATTATATTGATAGGAAATCTATTATATACTTCCAGCCACCAGTCTAAAGGAACCTAAAGCAATGTTTTAAGCCAAGAAAGTTATCTCAAGTAATATATCCATATTACCACAACCAATTTATTCTCCTGCCCAAACTCATTTTATTGGTTACACTCCAAAATGGAAGTTGAATAAACTGTATCCAGGCTTTAGAGTGCTTCATCTCTTAGCAATTTTTCATATGTGCTAGAACCAGGTATGTTCATTAATTATCCTAAAAAAAAAAAAAAAATGCAACCTAATTAGTAGCAAGTACTTGTGCACCTGCTGTTTTCCAGCCAGCAGCTTTTCCTTGCCCCAAAGGAAGGTAAATAAAGGAAATGAAAACTTCCCACCAAAACCAGCCACTTCTAAAACCCCAACACAACACTGCTGGAGGAGGCTCCACGTATGTGCAACACTGCCGTCTCTAGCTCAAGCACCAGCCAGCATCTTCTCTGGCAGAAAACACCCGTCCTCAAGTGCCACTTTCCAAATAAGAAGGGGAGGGGGGCAGAGGAGGCAGCGTGTCTGCAGCAGAGTCAGCTCCCACCCTCCTGCCTGGCAAAGCTTCCCCACCAGCACGCACCGGCATCCCCGAACCGTGCCAGATGGGATGCCCTGGTGACTGTCACCAGTGGCTTGCGAGAGGCTCCTGGGGTGGGGATGAGGTTGGGATGGTGGGAGGAGGAGCCCCCCGAGCACAGCAGTGGGGACGAGAGGCCACCCCCCACCAGTAAGCTGTGACGGACCCAGTGGCAGGACACTGGGCATGCACAGCAACTAGTAGACATCTTCCTCCATGCAGTGCACAGCTGCTGCATTAGCACTCTTAACTTGGTCAGCAGCCAGGATTAGATTTTATATATATACACACATCTATATGTGTGTGCATATATATACTGTGAGCCTGTGCATACGTATGTAATGATTTACGCTGAGTCTGTATCCTCCATTTCTGTCTCCCCTTCAAAAAAATCAGCTTGGGCACAGCAAGGAACATTAAGCTTTTCTTTATGCAAACCATAGGCATAGGCATCTCCAACAAAGAGAAGAAAGCCCAAAAGTGCTTTTTATGACTTAAATGCTAATCTGACTAGTAACTCCCTACATCTAATTAGATATTAATTCTCCCCTTCACAGAAACAAGCTGATTAGCAAACACTAACATAACCCAGCATTAACCTTGCCACCACAAGAAGAAAAATGGCAGGTTCCTCTCTTACGTCTTGACTCTTTGCTGGGTAAAATAAATGACCACCTTTCATTTGTATTAGAAGTTGACTTGTTCTCAAACAAAGCAAACACACAAAGGCCTCGGTTGCTTATTTTACAGCACTGTAAAAGCACGTTTTACAGCTGTGTTGCAAGCAATCTGTACTCATTAAATTATCACTCTGACAGGCTTCCTGTGAAAAGCTGTCAAATGCAAACATTTTTCACAGACGACAAATCATACTTTGCCGAGACGCTGCTATCCAGAGGGATGGCAGGGTCTCTTTTCCCTACCAGTTATCTTGTTTAAACTCCCGGTACAAGGGCTGGCCCCTCTGTCGACAAACAGGCAAAAGTACACACAACACTGGGAAGGGCTTCACAAACTGACCCGCAGAAGCAGCACGTGGCTTGAAGGTCTCCCTGGTTCTCCTAGCTAAGAGTAGAGTGCGGAGAGACATCTGGGTTACATGGAGAAAATCACAACCTTGCTAGGTTTAATCTTTGCAGGCACAGGTTCCCACCTGGGGAGGGCTGGGGCTACTGGAGGATGGACCAGTAGACAAGGCGCTGAGCTAATGTGGCTCAGCCAGCTCTGGTCCAATCTAATATGGGAGCAAGTCCACACATTGCTGCCTGAACCCATCCCAGCTAAGCCCCACTAATGCAACGTCATCTTGTTGCTCAGGAAGATGAGAGCAGGGGCGAGGGTACCAGCACCGCCGTCCGCGGAGCTCAGCGAGCTGCCCTGGAGGACCGGAGCCACAAAACCTTTCCTAATGTCAAGAATAAAGTTTAAAATTTGTCTGTATTGCAAAATAAATCCTGTGGATGCTATGGACTTTGATGCTCAAAGGAATATGACATTTCCAATGCAATTAATTTTTACAGATAGAAAAGGCAGTAATCTGCAGTCAGGCAATGTACAGCTCTGGGCTCTGTTTATTCTTTTAATCTGTTTGAATTTCAGGGTAGAATTTCAGTGTCCAGCACTCACGGACAGCCTAGAGATGCCATGAAACAGTGAGAAAGACTAGGTATGACACATCTGGTATTTCTGCAGTAAGAGTCCTGGGGGGCAGGAAGAATCTCTGCTTTTGAACAAATCTTTCCATAAAAGAGCACACTGGGAAAACATAACCATAGTTACTTGGCAATTTCCCTTTCTTTTTCCCGGTAATAAGACGTATTACCTGTTGGCAGCTTGAGGGCAGACCAGCCCTGCCAGTAAGCCAGCTCAGGAGAGCACCGCACCTCCCCAAGGTGCTTCCACACAACATCAGTTTCCACTGCCAGAATAATTCAAAACAATCTTTCTTCCAAATTGCAGAAACATGAGGTACTTGAAGAAACACAATCACTGCCCACTGCGAGTCACAGGGCAAATCCCACCTCCTTGGGACATATCCACTTCCTTGGGACACATCCACTTCCTTGGATTTTTATACCCAATTATTTTTAATTTTTTTTTGATCTTGGATTCATAGATCTCATCTGAAATTTTTTTTTTTTTAAGTAAGAGACAACGCGACATTTTCCTATTCTTAGTACTAATGTTTTCAGATATATTAGGAGTGGGATTTTCACATAAGAAGCCTTTTTTTGATGAGGAGAGCCCACTGCTGCAGGGCACAGCTCTACCTAAAGCAAAGGCAGCTCCTGGAAATTAGATGAAAACACCAACAGGGCATGTTCCCCTTCACCCACAGGCAGGTTTGGCATTTCCCTATGAATGCTGATGTCAAAGATGCAGCAAAAACTGCATCCAAGCTGCCTCCTGCCACCACCGGCACCATCTGCCCCTCAGCAGGACCAAATCACCAAAGCACCGGTGTCCTCAGCCCCTCCAGCCATGCCCCAGACAGGGAGCTTTCAGGGCTGAACCCATAGCCAACCACCGTAGGAATGCAAAGTTCTCCCTTGAATTTCCTGATCTTCAGGAATTAGATGCATTTATTTCAGAGAATAATATCCCAGAGAGAAGCCCGGCACTCCACGGCATCCTGCTTGCTCCTCTTCCAGCAACTGCAAACAGTCAAACAATGGGTGACCCAGGGCTCAGCATCAAACAGCCCACATTTTTTTAGAGCAGAGAAAAACCTTAATTACAGTGCAAAAGAGGCAGAGCCTTACCAACAGCTCAGCAAGGCTGTTGAGCCGAGGTGCTTTCCACAGATGCCCATCTGTTGGCCATGTTCAGGTGTTCTGGTGTCCTTCCAAAAGAGGACCAGGGCTACCCTGCACCTTTCTGCTCCCAAAGTCCACTGGACATGCTAAATTCCCCATGCACCAAGTTTGCTTAGCTCAGAGCTGTGTTCTCAACCGGCCTTACTCTGTTTGAGATTTCCAAATTAACTATGCAAACAGATACCGGGTAGATATGCAATTAATTAACACACCTTAAAAACCAAATAAAACCAGGCTCAAGCACGCAGAGGGAACATGCTGAATTTTTATAGGCACAATTAATTAATTTCAGATAATTTGCCACCTAGCTTTTCGAGTATACTCTTAATACGTTGTCCAGATTATGATTAATTAAGGACCATCTGCCTTACCAAAACCTTTAATTTGCTTGTCTGTATAGACAATTACGCTTTCTAGCACGTATAGAACACTGCCGCAAGGAGATTAATTATATTTTCTCATAAAATGGTTTACTCATAAAGTGTCCCAACAGCAAGATGTATTCCCAGGTTGATGCTCTTCCCCAAACCGCGGCCCCGAAGGCTGCGTCGTGGAGGGGCTGGTGCCGGCACCGTCCCAGCGCCTTTACAGAGGTGCATCTGTGGATGCAAACTCCACCCTACAGCTGCTCTTACCATGCGAAGCAAAATGCAATCCAGATAGATGAAAGGAATTTGGAGGAGATGAATGTTTCACAGCTCTTTTCACCTCAAAGGTGAAGCCATCCGTAGCCATGCCACCTACTCCAAAGGAAAAAGATTTTTTTTTTTTTCCTAAATGTGCCTCATTACTTTTAATATGCCTTCACTTCCTTTATTGCATATACCGCATTTGTAATTTCCACCAGGGAAAACCAAACCATAGCTTAACAACCTTTTTCCAGAAGTGTTGAGAAACCGATGAATACATAGTGTTAACACATTTATTGAATATGAACTCAGGAAGGGCAGGGCAAATCCACAAGCTGTTCCTCTGTCCTGTTTTCAAACATGTGTTAGCACTTACTGACATGGGAAGAACTCTTCCGTGGAGTTTGAAGAAGTACAGGCTTAAATCATGCCTGTGTCACAGCAGCAGCCCCAACATGTGAACCCTGGAGAGCTGCAAGGGACAACATCATCTCCACAAACCTTGTTTGAGTAGTGAAAACATGGGAAGAACTCTTCCGTGGAGTTTGAAGAAGGACAGGCTTAAATCATCCCTGTGTCACAGCAGCAGCCCCAACATGTGAACCCTGGAGAGCTGCAAGGGACAACATCTCCACAAACCTTGTTTGGGTAGTGAAAGGTTTTAAGACAATAACAACAATTGGGCTGCAGCCTCACAGGATCAGGGGGAAAGAGGGGAGGAGAAACAAACAAAACCCCCAAACCAACCCAACAAACAAACCACACAACCACCAAAAACACCCCAGGATTTTTAGAATTCCTTGTTTCTGGGAAGGGCCCAAGAGCATAATCTTTATCTGCACTCAGGGCTGGCAGGAACCCAGAAGAACAGGACAGAAGGTAATAACACATGGTGCGACATGACCACCATCACCCTGAGACCAAGCTCAATAAAAGACTAAGAAGCAACGAAGGATGAGGAAAGAACAGTGCAGAGATTGTTGTCTGTCATTCAAGAAGCCAACAGCAGCACATTGCATCCTGCTGCACAAAGCAGTCATCACACAAATTAGGAGAGCAGTGACAGCAGACATGCCCTTGGCCCCCTCTTGGTTCATCCCGCCCTGCCGCATCCCACACGGCAGGATGAGCCCAGACTTCACAGCCTCCTCATTCCCGTTTCCAGGGACTGCCACTGCTCATGCGTCCTGTTCTGGGTCAGCTACAGCAGGTTGCTGCTGCTCCCACGCTACCTCCTCTCCAAACAGCAGGTCCTTCATTCCCAGCTCTTCCATCCTCCTCCTCACGACGACGACTCAACAGCAGTCTTCCCCAACACACCTTTCTTGTTGCTGCTTCTTTTCCCTCCATTTGCTTGCCCTTCCCTCCACTCCCTCCCCTCATGCCTAACTTTCATTGCACCCATTCCTTGATCTCAACTGACCTTTCAAATACATCTATTACTTCTCAGTTGCTTTAGCCTGCTGACCCACATCCACTCGGTACCATCACACCAACTTCCCACCCCAAACCGCAAATATCACCTGCAAAATCTGAAAGCGAGCTCCTTCGGGTTGACTCTTGCTTACCCCCAATTCAGAGGAGCTTTCTGGGATGCTCACTAAGGTATTTCACACATTTTTCCAAGCCTCCCTTTCTGCTACTGCTGAAGAGCTTGAGGAGGACCCGTGCTGCTGAACAGTGGGGATGGCTTTCTCATTTCCATTACCTCAGTTCCCCCATCTCGTTTCATTTGCACAAAGAGCTCTTCCAGCCAGGCCACCTCTCTCATTTGTTCATCCAGCACACAAACAGCCAGACACTAAAACATTACAGTACATTTAACACTAAGAAAACTGCTCCAGCTCTGCACCAGTAGACTATGACACCCCAAGCCCACCACTGGACCCCAAAACACCAACTCAAGGGGCATCTACGGGAGCAGCTCTCAAGACTACGCAAGCAATGACAGTCTGCACATAGGTTAGGTGGTTCCTTTGTGCAAGGAGGAAGAGAGAGTTAAACAGCCAAACAATAGCTCATTGACTAGTTGACAGCAATTGGTAACCAGAGAGCACCAGGCACGTTTCCGGTAGCCAAGTATAAAGTCTGCTGCCTGCATCTTTGCTTTTGGGAAAAAAAATTAAAAATAATAATAATAAAAAAAAAGGTAAGAGTAGTTTACCTGTGATCTTAACAGCAGAACTGCTTGGACCTGAGATGGCAGAAGACTATTTCATCCCTCCAAGCCCACACACAAAGTGGCTTTGTCCATTGCTGAAGTCTTTGCTCAGTTACAAAACCTAGTCTCTCTTTTCTCCCCTTCTTTGCTCCCCCTCCATGGGGCAGGAGCCTCCCCTGCTTTGAGATCTCTTCCTTCTGAGATAGCTTCCTGAGCCTCCCAAAACAGAGGTCTGGTCCCCATCACCTTTCTCAACAAACAAGACTAAAATTCACAGTGGTTTATGTACCTCCTTAAAAACCTCCAGATGGAGGAGCCAGTTAAATGAAAACAAAGAATAAACAAGCTTCCACAGCACAGACAGCAGACAATTTGTTTCATTATTGTTGCAGTGAGTGGGAAAGCACAAACAAAAGCCCACAAGTGGGATTTTCTAAAGGAAGTGTGTTGGTGGTTGCTCGTTCCTGCTTCTAAATCACTCCATCCCTACCCCGGGTAAGCACAGGTCCGACAGCAAGCCTGAAGGACTGGCTCTCAGCAACTGCTGCAAAATTGGAGGGATCTTCCTACTGTTTTCTGCCCTGGTTGGTACGAGGCTTGGTGCCATCCTCTTCTGGAGAGGGAAGAACAAGGCTTTGCTTTTCACCTTGAGGTGAGTGGCAGTAGAGAGACAAAACCACTCTTGTGCGTGTTATGGATGTGGTCACCGTCAGCGTGCGCTCACCAGAGGATGGGTTGTAACGGTGGAGCTCTCTCTCGGATTTAGTCACAGACTTATTCAGAAGCACGAACACCGTGCAGCCCAGAAAGCATCGAAGGCCCACCAGGTCTCTGCTCCCGGCCCTCCTGCTGTGCCACGACACCTGGGGCTGCCTCCTGCAGAGACAAATGCACCAGCAGCCAGGACTAACCCCACCGTCCTGGGTGCCACGGACGCAGGGGACCCTGGCACACGAGTAGGATGAGGCCTCCGGTTTCTGCCCTTGCAGGCAGTTTCTAATCAAAGAGTTAATGCAAGATGAAGGTCCCCAAAGGGCAGTTATTTTGGTAAGGCGGAGCGCCCGACGGTCTGCCAAATTCTAACTATAGGAGCGGTAGGCTGGGCACCTGCAGGGCTCGTCTTTCACCATTTGCCTCCACACTGCCTGGAGCGGTGGAGAAGAGACCACCAAAAGCTTTCCCTCATCCCTTCTGTCTCATTCCTGGTTATTAATACTTCCCAGCCACGCATCCTGCTGTCCCAGCACACCTCCCTGTTAACTCCTACCTGAAAACAGCGGCTGGAGGCCAAGGGTTATCTGAACAACAAAAAATAAATTTAGAAATGAGACCCAGGGGTTTTTTTCCCCCCCAGTTTCAGCAGAGTTTGGAAGGTATTTGACCAATGCCACCCCCGCCCCAGTCACTTGGACTGAGCCACAAACCAGTTCCTGGAAGTAATTCATGCACCCAGGAGTGACACAAGGCTTGCACTAGAAGATCAGGGAACCCCAGGATGCTTCAAAGATGCTCGGCACGATCACGTTTTACGCCTGCAGCTACTTTGCCCAACGCAGACACAGCACACAAAGAGGGGTCCCTCTCCAGCCCCTCTGCCCGGTCTCCGCTCAGCAGAGGGGTGGGTGCAGCACAGTCTTGGGGATCCCCGGCTGGCTCTTGGTGCCTGGGTTCCGTTTCTTTCAGCTCATTGTCCCAAAGGGGTTCCGTTTTAGACTTCTGTATTTGTTTTATATGAAATGCCAACGGAAAAGTCAGGGGGAGCAGATGAGAAACAGGACTCTCGGCAGTTAATAGCTTCCCAGATGCTGTCTCGGGCCGTACAGTTTTGTACAAATCCTTGCTGCTTGGGCACTGGGAATGCCAAACCTACTACCAGCCCAGCCCGGACTATCTCACATTCATTCCCTGTACATACCATCCTTGAACAACAAGAGTTGCAGAAGCTTCTGTGCCTTCCCTAAATCCAGAAGACGGGGACAAGACTTGGTTTAAGTGCAACAGCAAAAGCACTTGTGAAATGCAGGGGCAGGGGAACAAGCAGCCCCTCTGTTCACAGGGGCTTGGGGCTCTGCCCTCCCCACTCACTCTGCAACCAGCCTACCAAAAAGAAAAGGGGGAAAAAAATATCTCCCCCCAGTAAAGGCCTAGCACAAGAGTTACACCTTCCAATAGATTCAGGAGGTGTCTTTAATAAGAAAAAAAAAAATAAGAGTATCTTATCTAAGAAGCAACAGAACAGCGGAAATGCTGAAGAAGAATTATGTCCCTGCTCCAAATCCTTGAAACAGCCAAACAATTTCCCCAAAGCACTGCTTGGCTAGCACAGCCCCTGCCGTAGAAAACTTCAGCCCAAAAGGGCAAAAGAGGTGAAAGTTCAAGTTTAATAAATGGGACTAAGCATTTATGCAGTCTTAATGTCACCATTAATCCTATTAATGTTATTAATTCCTGAGAGAAGGAAGGGGAAAGCACTAACTGGTGAAGATGAGACAAGGCAAAGGAGATCTTAAACACCACACTCCTCTGCCTTTTTTAAAAAACAAAAAACCCCACACACACACACAAAACCCTAACTGCTGTAGCTGTTTCTGTGGAATGAGATGTCATTGCAGTCGCACAGCTTTGCGGTTTTACACAGCTGCAATTACCATGGAGGAAGATGCTTATATGGCCAGAGAATCTCACCCACTAATTTCTCAATAAATGCCTATCTGAGATCACATATGCCAGAAAAAACAGTAGATCTTCACCCCTAAAAACATCTAGCAATGGGGAATCCAACAACTCCCAAAGTATTTTTTTATTTTATTAAAAAAGCATTTTCCCTTACCGCTGAAAATACATACGTTAATGCCATACTGGGACTGGACTAGCGGTTTAAATTACACCAGGAGACTCCCCCCCCCAGGATCATACATAGCTGTACAGTAAGCAAATATTTAGACAGGATATATAAGACATGGGACTCCAAAGCTCCAGTCTTCTCCCAGTGTCTGCAAACCAAACATGCACAGGAGGACCTGACACTGTCACATTATGCATTAGGAGCCAAAACAACTTCTTGTCAGCCCTTTGGGCACGGTAATCAGCAGCTTGTGCCATGCTCCCGATTAAGAGGAGATAATCCATTCCTGTACAGCTTTGGTGTCAGATCAGAGCAATTCTGGCAACAGTTCCAACGGCACACAGCACTCCAGCAACAGCTGATGCAAAGGCTCCAAAAGCCACGGGGCATCACAGCCTCCATCCAAAGGACGTGCTGCCACCGTGACTGTCCTTTTGCAGTGGCAACTGCTGCAAAGGTCAAGAACATAAGAGGCAGCACAGGTTTGCCTCTCTGCTTGGGCTTGAATGTCAAGAGTGAGAGATTAGCAGCCAGAGAACCCGCAACAAAGACTTCCAAAGAGCTGGAGGATACAGTTTACTGCTTGAGCTGCATCCTGGAGTGGCCTTTTGCAGCATGGGGATGCGTCACCCTGCCAAGAGGAGCGTTTGCCCCACTTGCTGAGACACCCATTAACTGAAGTGAATTTGGTCTCTGCAATAACTCATCTTGCCTGCTCAGTCCCTCTACACAGCTGTAGCGCAGAGGATTTCTTGTTAAACAGTAGAAGGTGCACAGTTTTGTGTCTGCTTTATCTTCATTTGCGTGGATTTGGCTACTAGTAATGAGGTAGCCCTAAAACACTGCAAACACTAAAAGTCAGAGCATGGATCCATGTGAAGCAAGAGCTCTGGAAGGGATCGCGTGCTTCTCCAATCTCATTCCTGGATATTGGGACAAATACATGGGTCTTGACGTAATGTGCCCAAACTACAGGAAGGAGAAACAATCAAAAAGTGTGTGAAGAATTATGTTGGACAAGAATTCAAATGTGCAAGGCAGAACTGACCACAGTTGACCTGATGACCAAGCACCAGGACCGAAGGAAGGAAATGCCACGCCACAAGCAGCCGATCACTCAACAGCAGGCTCTTAAACAAAACTACCAGCAGTCTAGGACTTGGCACTCAAATTTTTGCAGAAGAGAATGAGGGCCTCAGAGGGGACACTCCTCAACCTGCCCCAGCCACCAGCAAGAGGGTTGCTGAAGACAGGGTGCCTTTGGCCTCCAGGTAACTGGGCTGGAGGCAGAGAGGCAGTCATGATTAAAAGTCTTCCAAGAGGTAAATGATGGAGGACAGTAATCAGTTAATCTCTGCTTCCACCCCAGGTAAGATTAAAAAAAAAAAAAAAAAACCCTAAATCAGCTCTGTCTGCAACAAATGAAGATTGAGATCTGATATTAGCAAATGCTCAGACAGGGCCTTTAGGCCTTGGGACAAGCTGAGGAGGTTGCTAATTCTCCTTCATTAGTTTCATACAGGGCAGAGAAACACACTTCAGGGACAGGCTGGGCACGGTAAATCCAGTTTCCAGGAACGGGATCACACCATCCCCTTCCAGATTTGCCTGTCAGGGACTCCCAGGGCTAAGAGCAGGATGAGACCAGCACAGGGCACGCTACGAGGGGCTGACGGAAGAACCATGCAGCACAAACAAAACAGCTTGTACAGGGCTCCCTATCAAAGCTCATCCACTTTTAAGCCTCATGCTTTGAGAGGTATCCAGCTCAGGTTAGCTTAATATCCCCCTGCCGTCAAGCAGCCCTGCAGCCATCTCTCACCCTGCAAACGGGCAGCCACACCTAGCAGTACGTCTGCACCACGTCAGGGATGCTAATACAGTGAACCATGCATGCTCTTTGTTTCCAATGCAGCATTTCAAAAAAGCCTTGTCGTTCATTTAAGGTGAAGCAGATGCTGTTGCTCTGGTCTCTTTGAAATGGCTTATCTATGGGCTGGATTTCATTAAGTGTCTTGTTCTGCATTTAATAAGCTTGCAAGTCTAGACACTTTGGTTCTCTCTCTATCACCCCTTTGGTATACCAGCAGGTAGAGACAACAGAGGTTAAGAGGGAAAATATTTAGCTAGCAGATTTAGATGCTATCAAGATGATTGCGTAATTCCACTTTGACTCACTGCAATTTCATACCCAGGGACTTTTTCAGTCACTCCAGTGCCAATCCCTTTTGAAAGAAAGGGGCTGCTACCTGCTGCAGTACAGTAGAGGAGGTCCCTGGGAGGTTCAAGGCACAGACTTTGGGATAGTAGTAGAAAAAACATGTTGAAGCAATGACTGAACAAGGGAGAAAAACGTCCAGAGGAGCTGTGTGGTAGAACTGCCCTCTACTACCAGACAGTGACAACAATGTACAAGCACAACAAAAGCCTTGGCAACCCAGTCCATTTGGCTCTTCAGATATTTCCATGTGCAACTGGGTGTCACCTCATTCCCCCAGCCAACAAGGACAACCCAGGCAGGAGCCCGATGCCCGGCTCCTCCCTCCTGGGGATGCCCAGGCACCGGGCCACAGTGACCGGGAGCACCGGGCACCTGCAAAGCCCTGTGGGAACTGCCACGACCAAGAGCTCAGCAGCAAAACCAAGAGATGCTGCTTAGACCTCCGATGGGCACTGCACCCGATGCCTGGGCATCACCTTCAGCTGTGTGCGAGAGGGATGTACCAAGGCATTCTCGAAAGAAAGGTGCTTGGCTGCAAGGTTGGAAGGGGGTGTGCCAGCCACCTCTGGAGGAATTTCTTCCTGCAGCTCCCATGAGCCAGGCATGCCCTATGGAGACCCAGTCTGACAGGACACCACTGTGGATCCGAGGGCAACGTCGAGACCAGTCATTTGTTTATCAGTCGGCAGTTAGCGTCACTCAAGCGATGGGAACTCAGCCGAGACTTTGTTCATTTTGCTTCTGACCCTGCATCACACTTGAGCCCTCAGCCTCCGCACAAAACCAGCTCTGTATTTATCTGCTGCTCTGCTTAGCCCCAGAGGCTAAGTGAGAGGGATACAAATCCTGTTGGTTCACAACACGCTGGGAAAGATCAGCATTTTTGCAGGTCGGGACTGCAAGATGTGCACGTTACAATTACACGCACTGCAGGGAGGTACCAACAAAACTAACTGCAATCTTACATTAAGAGCAAAATGTTTTTTCAAAAGATTAATCAAAAAGAAAGATCTCTCTTTGGGAAACAAGTAGCCATAATCAGCAAATATTTCTCTCTCACGGGAATGCAAAATAAGGCATGCTCTGCCCTCTGAGCCATGCGTCATGAACTTCCCCAGCAAAGGGGAAGGCAGTGCAGAACAACTGCATAGAGAACAACAGGATGCGGATTTTTTATGCTTTATCCTAAGGAGAGAAGTTCAAGGCCTCTACACTTACCATCAAACTTCTTGTATCGGGAACTAAACATGGTTTGTAAGTGATTGCTAAGCTCCACGACAGCGTTTCTGAAGTCGTGTTTACTCTGCTGACTGTACTTCTCCTCCATTTCTTGAGAACAGCATGTGTAGCCTTGCGAGCAGACTTTCAAGTGGTCACCTGAAAAACAGAGAAGAAAATATCCCAAGTTAAAAGGTTTCTCTATGCAAGGACAAAGAGGTTGGCTTGCGAGGCAGGGGGTGCGAGGACCCACACCACCTGCTCCCAAGGGGACCCCCTCCCCTCACTGCGAGCGCTGGACCAGGCGTATCAAAACCAGATTCTGTAGAGGAACTTCACAGTAACACAAGTAAATACTACACCTTGTCTTTCTGCAAAGAACATTAAAAACTGGCCTCTTATTTATTCAGTTAATAAACAGAATAAACAGATACTCATCTTGCACAGTATAATTTGAAGAACCGGCAAATTGACCTGTATATACTATGATATCTTCCATGAAGTTTTTGCTGAGTATTTTTAATTACTTCCAATTCATTCAGTTAATACACAATATCAATGGCAATGGTCCTTTTTGTACAGATAAATCCTTTCTCCTTCACCCTCCACCTCCAATTATCACAGTAGAAGTAATCTCTCTCAGAAGCAGTTATCCCTGATATTAAAACATACTTTTTTATGCAACAGCTCATGGAAAATCTTTTTATTTCCCAGCTCATTGTTTCAGAGTTTTCTGTCATTAACCTAGGTGAAATTGGGTGTTTGTTTTTGGAAAATTTGAACAGATTTTCCTTCCTTCACCCCAAAAGGTAATTGTCTCCTAAAAGTCATCTGATGTAAGCTGGCTTGGTCAGAGGAATCACAAAGTGCTGCAGTATCTACCACAGCTCCGTTTCAAACTTTCACAGACAACCTGGGCACAGGACCATGTAATGTGCCTTCGGCGTGCCTCACTGCGGTGGGGACAAGGCTGTCCTCTTCTAGCAGCACCAACAGATCGCTGCTGTCAGGTTTGGAGGGCCAAGATCAACTCTTTGCCCAGCAATCCTCAGCTGCAGCCCCTCTGACAGGTCCCACAACACGGCACCATCGCAGGCAGGTGGGCTGATGCTAAAGTGGTTCAAACTGGAGCAAATTGTGCAAATCTTTGTCAATGCTGAAGAAATTATCAAAACAAGTAGTTAGGATGAGAAACTCATCCTTCCAACTCAGATGGTATTTTAAAAGACGCAGCCTACACGTTAAGCTGCTGCCTTCTCTCTTATTTCACACCCTGTTGCCAAACCTCATGCTTCAGCCTGAGGAAGCAGATGGAGAAGCGAAGGCTCTTCCCTACCTGCTCCCGCCCTGGAAGCCACCAACAACCTCCAACCGCCACCGAGGTTCACAGACTCACAATGAGACCTGCAAAGGACTTGACAGCCCCCTGTACAGAAAATAACCTCATGACAGGCTGCGAACCATGCACTTACTGAAGAGCCATCCTACCTGCTAAAGCACCAAAAGTGGGTTTAGAGAAACAAAAGCAGCTTTTGCGTGGTGCAAAACAAAGCCTGCTCGTGACTAACACAAGCGGTTCCTTCTCTGCTCACCTTGTGTGAGATCTCATAATGTCATCTGCCCAGCTATTGAACCTTTGCATGACTTTCTAGCCCAGAAACGTTAGTATCTCTCAGACACTTAAAAACCATTTTAAAATAAGGTATAATATTTTTACATAGATATATATAAAAAAATTCCTAAGAACATCTCCTAAATCTATTTTCCTTTCATGCTGCATGGTTTGTTTGTTTTCCCTGGCATTACAGAGAGACCTTGACCGACAGATAATTCTGCCACAGCTAATTTATTGCACAAGATTGTCCACTGCTCTTGAATTACGGAAAGCTCAAAGTCTGTTACAGGAAGCAGCACTGCTTAGGCACAGCCTTCAGAAAATACAGAAAAATCTTGCTGCCTCCTTACAGATTTTTTCTTTTCTGGGCACCGTTTCTCCTCGTCTGAGAGGAGCACCTCCAGTAGCAAATACTGGGCATTTCTTAATGCAATGCCGAGGGCGCAATACTGAGGGATGTAGCTCTGTTTAGCTTGATAAGTCATTTAAAAGAAAGGAAGAGATGCACCTAGGATTCTTCAGATCCTCTATGAGCATGCCTTACTAGTGAGCACTAAAAATAAGAAAGTGCCGAAGCACCACTGCTTTATTTCACTTTGAATCTCTTTGCTCTGGTTCTAACAGAGGACTAAGGATTTTTGACACAACAGAAAACAAATAAACAGCAGCAGCGATAATTACAGTTAGAGTGATGGCTAGTTTTGAGGTGTCACAGTAATTTAATTTCAAAACTCTTGAAAGTTGGGATTGGTTTTGGTTGCTTTTGTTTTTCCAAAATTTCTTATGGAGGGGGGCAGTGTATTGCACTTCATGATTTCAGTACCGTTTCCATGATGCATGCCTGCCTTTAGTGGTTACAACTTAAATACTTCCCATTCTTTTGTGTTGGAGGGGTAAACCTCTAACCTACTTGGCAAGTTCAAGCCTACTGAGAGTGGGATTTCTTTTCCTAGTTACACTTTGCAGACACTTCTGAAGTTGTCCACAGATACCCTGGGATACCCAAAACGGTGCTTTTAACAACTACTCCAATTTATTTATGATTGAAAAAGCTCAATTTATTTCACAAATGCAAGTAACAGTTTTATATCTACTTATACTATTAAGTAAAATTACCATCCCACCTAACGTTACAAAACAAAATCATCTTTGACCTCCCCTCATTTGTACGGGGGCAAATCTGGGTTCCCAGATTTGCACAGGGCCTCCCTGGGACACACGTGCAAAGCCAAGCAAGGATAACACTACTGATAGTAATTCAAGCTTGCACAGATCCCATTTGGTTGATCATTAAGAAATTATGCTCCAAAACGCAACTCAGACATTCAAAAATGAATGACCAAGCAATCTAATTATGGAAGATATTTCTCAGTCATGTCAGCACTATGTGGTCTTGGCTTGTGATCAAGAATTAGCTCTGTCTGGAGCTGAGGAGCTCTGGCTACTCAGTGCTAATCATAGGAGGATACACTGTGTTATCCAGTGTCAAAAACTAGAAAGTTCAGGGCTGTGAGCTGCTTTTCTCGCAGTTTTCTTACACCACAGTGGGAGATGCCAGTGGAATGCCACTGAAAGACACTGAAGCCCCCATTTTCCCCACGGGGAGGGTTGTCCTTAGCATCTCCACCCTGAGAATGTATCCTCACTTGAGCAAAGTTAACAGGCACTGATACGGTTTGCAAGAAATCCCACATCTAGCCTTCATCTGAAATCAAGTAGCAGAGCTGATCCATTCAGCATTCATCCACGGGACTCATCCCACGCCTGAGTTTCCAGGGAGAGCACCGCATCGCCTGCCTGGGTGATGGATCCATCGCGTGCCCCTTCGGCAAGCGGCTGTGGTCTCGGGAACCACTTATGCCTCCACAGACAGAGCCCCCGATGCACGGCATCGTCAGACAACGGCTCCAAAACCCAACAGTGCTACAAACCGCAGCATGCAGGGGAATGAAAACGAAGCCTGGAAAGCAGCCACTGCCAGTGGACCGCAGGAGCAGAGACCAGTTACGCACATGCAAAACGCTGACCTAGAGCCAAGACCAAAGACAGTGCTCTTCATTTTTCCAACTGGCAGTGAACTCCTCTAACGTAAAGGAGTGAAAAATATGAGTATTTCAGCCCACTTAAACAGAGATCTAATGTTTATGTATATTATGTAAAGAACACTCCTGGTGTGCACTCACAGTCAAGGACACATTCGGCAGTAATTATTCCTCAAGTTAAAACTCATCAAACAATGCCCATACAAGGCAACTCTTCATCTACTGTTGAGTGTTAAGGACTCGGCAGCTTTTGTAATTTATCACCATGTGAGCACAGCAAAAATATAACTCTGCCACAGCTTCCTTTCAAGTCAGGCTTTTTATTGAATTGTTTGGCAGGGTGTTCAATCATCACGTCAGGGGTTGCATGGCAAAAAGAGCTTAAGTAGCAGAGAATGACTCCAAATATCTACCGCATATGCACACCATCGCTGCAACTTGTCATGGATTTGCGGCAGACCTTTCCCATGGCCTGTCGCAGCAAGACTTTTTCTCTATTTTATATTACATATGAATACAGAGAGAGAAATGAGGGACCAAAATTACAAAAGACGCCTGCTCCTTGGCTAGTTAACAGCACACCTCTGGGGAACAGAGGTGGCGGCTTAAAGACAGAAATGCAATGGTACACGTTGTTACCATCCCTACATCCAAGGAAATGTGCTCAGAAAGGTAATCTTGCAAACTTATGATTTAAGCCGTTACAGAAACACCACATGTAGCAGACTCCAGGCACACAGGGTTTCTTCTAAATCAAGTAACTATTTTGCAATGTGTCAGAAAACAAGTTTTCATCAAATGAGTTCAGCACAAATGTAGGGGCTCTGTGCGTGATCTTGAAAAGCAGTTCCCTTCACCAAACAATTTTCCAAGACCTTTTCAAAATGTTGTTTCTGGATGTCTAACATGCCTTCCCAGCCTGCTTCTCCTTGCCTTGACCACATTCATACTTTAAGTATAGCTGCAAAACTAGTTAAACTTTCAGGAGTGGTTTGCTGGGCGGCGGGGACACACGCATTTCGTTAAAACACTCCTGTACACAGTCTAGCCCTTCATTGCAGGTCGGTAAACAAGCCAAAAGCAGTTTACGGTCTGAGATGTTACTGTTAGACTTTGCTCCCCTGTGAGAGAACAGGCTGGGGTAAGCTGGGCTGGCGGAGGAGCGGGAGGCGAATGGGTAAGCAGGGCCACCATTTCGGCTCTGCCTCTTCCCTCTAGCACACATCGGCTCGTGTTGCCTTTAAGAGAGGTTTATGACTTCCTCTGAACCAACTACTAAAGGAATCCCGGACTGTAATGCTGGGCTCTAATCCGATTTCACACTAGACTTGCCTTCTAATTATCACAGAATATTAGGCTTCCACCCATCATATATAATTGACATGCTACCGAGGCTTTACAAAGCCCCCAACAAAGATGACAAGAAACACTAGCATCACCCCTGAGCACAGCTCTGCTACTCCGGCCCCATGTTAACAAGGGGCGAGAAGAAAAGCAAAGCATGAGCTTGTGATCGGCTCTGGCGGAGTCAGAGACAGACAAGGCTACCAAGCCATCCACCCAATCCGATCACCTTTAACTGTGGCCAACACCAAAACTTACCCAGTTTTCCTGGCTACAAAACGAGCCAGGGATGCTCAGCTCCCCCAGGCACGGCCTGCAAGCTCTCGCCCGTCTGCAACAGTGCTACCGTTGCTATTGGCACAACCTCACATCCACAACACGGCAAGGCTGGTCGCCCTAGTCATGGCTTATGCTGCTTTTAGGTATTTGCTAATGAAGAGCACTACAGAAATGCAGATAGTGTCTTGGCATATAAATATTTCCGGTGAAATGACACCAAACTACAAACACCAAAGGGTACCCTACTGCCTCCTCCCTGGCTGCCCCACACGTGTGTTGCTTGAAGGTGT
This sequence comes from Podiceps cristatus, assembly GCA_000699545.1. NCBI lineage: Eukaryota > Metazoa > Chordata > Aves > Podicipediformes > Podicipedidae > Podiceps > Podiceps cristatus. The sequence continues at coordinate 17,982 of KL287426.1, read as the reverse complement.
TGCTTTTTGCCTGGCATAAGCAGTAAACTTGAATTTTTAGTTGATAGATCTTAGAGTACTCCTTTTCCAACAGGTGGTCAGCCTTCTCCACTGCTACAGTGCTGCTGTAGGACTTGTGTTTATTGTACTGGGGAGAATACTCCTGTGGAGATGGTTGCGTGCCAGAAGGAGATGTAAAACAGCACTGAGGTCCTGCTGGTGATGTGTACACGAAGGGCAGCAGTGTTAGAAGTTTGAGCTCACATCCTGCAAGCGATGCAGTGCTGCTGGTACCCTCTGGTCGGAGCCGGTCAAACCAGGCTGGGACACGTGGAGCTGTATCTCCCATGATGCTCCCGAGCACACAGTGCTATTTCCATACCAAATCACTATTTCAATTGCACACTTCCAGGAGAAGCGCGTTGTGCGTCCTCCTCCCTACGTCTTCCATCACCAGATACAAAATGAAATACCCCATTTCCAGTACAAATCATTTCCCATCCTAACAGCCACCATCACGCAATCAGAATCAGCTTTCCCTCCTTCCCTCCTCAAAACATTCGCAACTCTCATTGGGATCTCAAACCCAACAAGCACCAAAAGCGGGAGAGCACCCCACGTATCCAAACCCAGGTCCTCACTGCAGAGGTTGGCAGCCAGCATCGCCCTTCAGCCAGGCACGTGGGAGCCACAGGAGCCCCGGTGCTGGATTTGACCATCACGGATGCTCATCCCCACCTGCACCCCTTTTGTCCAACAACCCAGGATTTTTTAAGCCAGAAGACATCCTCACATGCAGTCTGCTCCCAAAGCTGACTTGGTGGGGTTATGGAAGTACCGCAATTTGGCAGCCTGTGCCAGTGCGCAGCATATTTAACATCCCACTCAATTAGCAACCATTTTATATAAATGGTTTATTTGCCTTATAAATGCTAAAGCCACTTGTTTCCCCTGCACTTCCACTTAGGTTATTAATCAATATGTGTTTCAGTCTTTTGCTGATTACTCTAATGGCACAGAAAAATTCCCTAGACTCACAGAGAAAGCTTACAATATTGAAATGATTTTTTTTTTTTTTGCAAACTTGTCAAGCAGTCAAAATACACTCTTTGATACCCAAACCAAAGCCCTTTCACCTACGCTTAACAACAGTGAACTATTTTCAGTCGAGCTTTACTGCATCTGTTAACTCAGCTGCTAATCCATCTTGCAGGCGTGGGGAACGCCGGCACACACAATACCTCAGTGACATACCTCCCTTCAACACAACAAATAATCCTAATTATTTCCATAGCGTGTACCTACAGTTACTTAAAATATCATACACAACCAAGGTCTGTCTGGCTTCTATTTTTCCATTTTGCTTTGTTGACAGCTTCAGGTTCCCAAATTTACTGCCAAAAAGGTCAGGGACTGAAAAGAACAAGAGAGATTATACCCATGTGTGTACATTAAGCCAAATGCACATTAGGAACCTTAATTTTCTACTAGAAAGAGCAACTTAGGACACAAAGAAGGCTCTTGCATTCCACCCGTGGAAGTCCAAATTACTACCGCAAAGCTCGCGTTCCATCTGATGGCAGAGTCAAGCCCCTGAAGGACCGAGTCTGGGCAAACACTGCCCGTGGAGGCCAACCAGGCGGAGTTTTGGGATATCCCTCCAGGCCAGGAGCAGACCAGGAGAGCCCTTCCCAGTCTCCTAACCCAGCTCTTCAGGCCCAAACAAGAGACAAAGACCTGCCTCAGCTCTCCACAGCGCCCCAGAGAAACATCACCGGTCACCCGAGGTCCCCTCCTGCCTCACTCTCCCACTGAGGTCAGGGCAAGGCACAGGTTGAGATGCAGGTCCCCAGGGACCAAACCCAAAAACTCTCTGCAGCGCATCTGAGCCCCCTTTGCAGGTGTTGTCCAAGAGAGGAGGATGCAGGATCTCACCTTCAGCAGAGTTTTAAGAGTTCATTTAAAGTCAAAACCCTGCTCACCTGAGGAAAAATACCATCGCCGCTTCATTTCCACAGCACAACTGACAATTTCCTTCCCGACAGGGTGGCCTGAACACTGCGTGGTTTTACACCCTGGAAAAATATGCCATGATAGAGCGCGCTTTCATTCCAACAAACAGGATATTGAGTCAATTAGTGGCACACCAAACACAAACCAGACAGATGAAGATAATGCATTTCTGCAAACATCAAAAGAGAAACCACACAAAGACCTGAACATACAAATAAGGCAAGGAAAAAAAAAAAAAAAAGAATACTACATAATTAAACTTATTACTTAAGCAAGCCTGGAGAGTAAAATAGCTCTGGTTAACTAGAGGATTCTCCCTGGCTTTGGCTAAGACAGAAACCTTCAATGAAAACCAAGAGTTGTTTCTTAATTAAAAACCAAAACCAAAAAAACGTACTTGACATTGCTGAATGAGAACTTCGGAAATGCAAATTCTCTTTATTATCACTGAATTCTTTAGGCATGAAATAGTTTTCATAACATGTCTCTGCCTACGTGCCCTGAGTGAGAGGTGTTACACAACAGACAAGTTATGCTGAAAATTATCTTGGGTTTTTTCCACTTCTCTGGTGAGGACGGATACACAAGGTACCGAAGACACCCATCTCCAGGACAGCTGTGACAGGCAGCATCCCTGTCCCTCCATCAGCCACCAAAGAACAGCTAGAAAGCCCATCACTTGCCGTCAGTAATTCTGGGTATAAAGGTAAAAATGAAACAGTTGTGATAAAACCCATCAAAAAAACAGCCAGTGGTCTGACTTCCAAATTCAAGAGAAATTGTCCAGAAGATTTTACAGGGGTAACCTGAAAAACCACCAAGTATAATTTCATGCAACCAGGGGGGTATAAATAAATAAATAAACCAAAGGAGAATACATTGGGAGCCGCAAATACACAGAATTACTGAAGCCTCAAGCACAAGGAACAGTAAATAGAAGAGATCTGGCTGAGAGACAGTTACTTTCCTTGTAAGACTTCTCATTTTTTCCTCAAATTCCTCATTAAGAAGGCAAAACAAAACCAAAAAAAAAAAAAAGCCTGTTTGGTTTTTTTTCCATAAAGCTTTGCGCTATTTGCCAAAAAAGCGGCTTTTAACCAAAACGGATTCAGCCACACTGTCATTCAAACTGGAATATTTTTTTCTTCTTAACAACATTTTCCCCTCCCAGTTTCGGCCCCTCTCTCTCTCTCTGTGCTCCCCAGACCCTCCGCTGGGCACCTCCCGGGATGCTCGCTGGTGCAGGAAGGCACCACACACGGGCAGGCAGGAGAAGCAGGAGTACGCCGCTGGCAACCACTTTTCCAGTAATTTCCCCCGCCACCCCCCCTTTTCCTTCTCAAACACAGCCGATTCCAGCATCAATGCACAAAACCATGTTTCACAGCCACACAGTAGTTTCTTGTGAGATGCACCGAGGCTCACCTACCTGTGCCAGATCATCGGTCATCTGCTGGCGAGTCCCAGATTTGGCAGTAGATGAGCCTCGAAAGTTTCAGCAACATTTTGAGGTCGGACAGCCCTAGGGATTCCGGGGATTACATTTTATTTGGAAAAAAACCCCAAACAAATGACAAAAAAAAAAATATCCAAAAAAGAAGTTGCTCATGGCTTTGTGGAGGTGCTGTGTCCGATAAGGATCTCTCCAGCTGAGAGCTGCACAACCATGGAAAGCTGCAGCAATGCCAACTAGTGGCACCAGCACATTCCAAGGCAAGGACCATCCTCATGAAATTCAGCCACAATTTCCTGGTTTTGACTTAAATTATAAAAAATATCCCAGGCTTTATACAAACAATAATCTAATCTATAAATTGGAATGCAAGACAGGGATGTTAATTAACTTCCAGAAAAATTAATTCTCTATTGCAGGATCCAAAATGGGCACTGTGGAACCCGCTGCAATTCTGAGACCAACTTTACACAGAGGAAATGGAAGGCGGGGGGGGAGGGACAGAGAACCACACACCACCAAAACACACCACCAAGCTGCAAACAACTATACTGAAGGGCAGTGTACAAATAAATACACAAATAACTGGAAGGTAGCAGGGTGATTTTTTTCCTCCATAAGGACATGCTCCTTCACCCTGCCTTCTGTGGTTTTGGGCAGGGAGGACAGTAAGCAACATGCAGGAGCTCAGGGGAGAGCCAGGAGCAGCCAGGGCCACCCAAAAGTCCTAGGTGACATGGACAGGTCTACTTTTACTCCCTTTGCTTTAACAGCAAAACCCACCCAAGTCCCTTTCTCCATGCAGCTGCCAATGGCAGGGCTTACTTCCCACCCTGCAAAGACAGTCCAGACTTTGGACCAGAGCACCCACTCCTTAACTCTGGCATAGCACCAGTCACCCACACCACAGCACCCAGTACCACCGATTCCCAGGGACCCCGCTCATGGCATGAGCGGAAGCGAGCCAGAGCTCTACACCGAGGAGAAACACTCCATCTTCTCATTTGCAGGAGTATCGCTTGCCTGGGTTTTTTTTCTTTTTTTTGAGCAGGAGTTATAACTTCTGGTAATTGAAAATATAGTATAAACAAAGAGATTAAAAGCTTTAAGGGTTCAGGTGTAGCAAAGTCCATCCACAATCTAACAGTCAGCTCATGCCAGGAAACCAGGCACAGCCCCGTCGTCCCCAAAGGCACTGCACAAAGACAGAAAACTCTGAGCTTTGGACTGCTATCAGAAATGGCTAACACCTGAGGGCTGAGGAAGCATGGCTTCGCTCGGGCAGGTTGCCTGTCCACATCTGTCAAAAGTCACGGGCAACTGCCGCCCCACAGTCCTGCCGAGCAGACCCCCAGCCACCACCGATTCCCCTCCTTCGCCACCAAGGCGAGTAATGAGGGATTTGCCAGGCTGGCAAGTGTCTGATGCCAGCGTTTAGATGAGAGCAACCAGAGGCAATGTTCTTTGCAGGCCTGCTTTAGAAGACATCAGTTTTCACCCGACAAGACGAGGTGACCGCTTGGAGCCATGTCCGTGCCGCATCTGCCCCCACCAGAGTGCTGCCAGCCCAAAAGGGCCTGCTGGTACCCACAGCACCAAAGGGCATCATCCCCCCATCCTCTAGCTGGGCCACAGGCAAACTTCACTTTATTCCAGGAGGCGACAATTCTTCCCCAGAACACGGAAATGCAACGTGATTAACTTTTGGGCTGGCCACCCATCTCCCTCAGGTCCTGCTTGATGTATGCTTGGATCCAGCCAGCGTTTCACATCACTTTGGCTGGCTGAGGATCAACCCCAAGGGCCTTCGCTCCCAAATCCCCTCTTATTCAAGACGAGGGATACCACGGCCTTTCTGCAAGACCCAAGTAACCAGCCTGATCTGCAAGGGGAGACAAGGTCCCCAAAACACCTCCAACAGCATCACGTCGTTTCTCAAAACAAACTCACTGGCACACAGAGTCCTGCAGTGAGAAGCCTCCCACCAGCCTGAGCTCAGCCCCAGGATGAGCGTTCAGCAGTTGGGGGACGTCAGCGACAGTTGTGCAGTGCCAGCAAAAACAGAGCCCAGGCACGGCGAGAATCATTCATTTGTAGGAAGTTTCCCACCAACTACAGAAATATTTGCTTCAACAGCCTTGAAGTCTTTAAGGAAGAACTTTTTTTTCTTCTATTTTTTCCCCCCTTTCCAATCCACTATTTTCCATTTTTCCATACAGCAACTAAGCCAACCAAACCCAAGTCCCCTGTAAAAAGACCCCAACAACTGGAGTGCAGAACACTGTCGCTCCCCGCGTGGCCACATCCTGCTGCCCCTTGCAGGACAATTAGCCTTAACCCTCGTTAGTTCTGTACGTTTCCTTTAAATCCTGTTACCGCATTCCTCCGTGCACTCGAGCGCGGCTCAGCCAGCCTCCGCCGCGGCGGTGACGGTGACCCCGTGGTGCCTCCCGGTTCCTGACCTGCGGAGCTGTGCTGGTCCCAAGGGCTGCAACGCTCCCGGACTAATCTATCTTCACTGATTAGTTCTTAATCAGGAAGGCAGACGTGAGCTAAGGATGCAGATGAAAAGAGAAAGGGGGAGGGGGAGAAAGAAAAAAAAAAAATTCTTCAAGGAAACGTTGCCCTTTGCTGCTTTAGGAGACAACTATGAAAACTTTGTCCAAAAGAGGCGTTTGAAGTCTAGCTACTTGCATATTTATAACATTTGAGTCACTCCAGAAAACCTCCGCCAAAGCAGACCGAGTTGGACTACTACATTCATTTATTTTGGAAGTTTATCCAAGCCTTTGGTTAAAGATAAACAACACGCCTGGATGTGAGAGAACACCAGAGACGGGCTGCCGGAGCAGCGGGGAGCTTCCACCCGCTTTGATAGCGCCAGGGCAGGAGATGGTATCAGCGCGACCCTAAATGTACTTACTCCTTCCCGGAGAGGCACGGCAAAGGCCCTGAGAAGTTATTGCTTGCTCTTGGGGGGCATTCTTGCCATACTAGCCTGCAAAGGATTCAGCTTAGAAATCTCAGGCACAATCAAGGCATTTAGACACGACTCATTAATGGCCTGCAGTTAATAGGTTGGAGCTGTAATTCCTCTGTCTGGGGGCCTGGGGGTCCCTCACCCAAATCTGTAAAAAAAAAAAATTACATGTATTTCAGCTGCTTTACGGATCTGTTCCTGAAGGTAGGAAGCACCTTCCAGTCCAAAACACAGCAAAAAGTAAAAGTAAAACCAGACTCCACTGATTCCCAAGGCCAGTCAGCGCATCAGTATTCCTAAACCTGTTTCCCCCACATCCCTGCTGGTGGGGAAAAAAAAAAAAAATAAAAAAACCAAAAAAACCCCAAAAAAAGCACTGATAACATGTCTCAATGGTCAGTACACTTTAACAAACCCAAGGAAAATCCTCCATGAAACAAAAGTTTTACAGAGCGTAATTCTCTCAAAGAGCAACACCTGCATGTCAAGACTACAAAGTAGCCCTTGGAGCCCGCTACCCTCCTTTCAATTTAAAGTTTAAGGCAACACCAACACACCAAAACCCAGGGTCTTTCTTGTGAAAAGCTGATCTGAAGACACATGGTTAACATGCTGCCAAATTTGCGAGACACCCCAAAAGAGCGACGATGCGAACTTTTGGGACTTCAAATAAACAAATTTTAACTAATCAATCTGGAAAGTCTGTTTTCTATTTGTGGCTTCAGGATTGCTGTTTTATGTTTCTTTTTTTGTCTTCGCTGTTTGTTTGCTTTCAATTACCCGGGCCCCTCCTTATCGACCTCTAAAGCTCCCCGCGCCATGCGGACCGGGCAGCAAGACACCGTAGTCATGCAACTGCGAATGTGAGCTGGAGGATGCTCCTTCTTCAAAAGCCACGGGGTTTGCTCTCAAACGAACCCTTTTCGGTGCGTCCCCCCACGGCGAGGGTACGGCATGGGCACTTTGGCGTCCGCTCCTCCGGAGCGGAGACTATTTGCTGTTTCACAGGTCACCAGGAGGTAGCAAGCAAAGCTTACCAGATGTGGGGTTTATCACCTCTCAAGTGGAACTACTATTTTCTTTATGGGAACCCTGGTTTTTAAGCTTTTATCAGATCACTGCGATTACAAAAGCTTCACTTACATGCTCAAAAGCTCCTATAAAACCTCTAGTTCAAGGTTTATTTGGTCTAGGTGGTTTTCAACTTGGGAGGAATGACTTGCAGACACAAGTAATTTGTCCTATAAGCTTTGACTGACCAGTTGATCAGTGCGCTCGAACTACTCCTGCATTCTGAACAAAATTCCATCAACTCACTGACCAAAAGATGTTCTTTTAAGAATATTTAAAAAAAAAAAAAAAAAAGAAAAAAAAAAAGAGCTTGCAGCAAAAAGGAAGTTTCAATTACTTTGTGAAATCAAGCAGAAAAATTAAGATCCAAGCAAACTTTATTAGCTCTGACAAGCAAAAGCTGATGCCTTTGTTTCCGATGTGTGCAAAATTACTAGAGGGGTGTATATGTATGTTTCTGGGTTTGCTGTTTTTCTTTATAAAGCCACAGAAATATGCCTTTTTTTTTTTTCTTCTTTTACAATGTGCTTTGCTACAACAGGGTTTTGTAAAGATATTCAAACGAAGGAACTGGCACAGAGCTATCACAAAGCAGCTGATTCTTTTCTAAGCATCCACCAACATTTCCATGTGTCAATAGTACTTCACAACCGCATTTATCTGTGTAAAACCCCACATTAATAAGCCCTTCCCCTGCCTGCAGAGCTTGCCAAGCACAGTAACAACGCAGATAACTTAAGAATTTAGAGCAGGTTAAGAGACTCCGGAAAAAGATACACAAAAGGCCAGATTTCCAAATGCATTTTGCATCCACGCTTCTTTTTCCAAGACAGTTTGGCTTTTATGAAGCATTTCATATTCAGTTTGTGGTCTGCACTCCGGGGGCGACTGGAGGGGTCTGCGGAAGCACACACATGCAGAGGCAGTGCTCTGAAGCTTCTTTCCACCCCCCCACCCCCCACCCAAGAAATTAATTTTCAGAGGGCCCACAAACTAAGACAGTTTGGGAGAGCTGCGCTATCTGCTGCCCGCTCGGCCCTACACCATCCTGCCGAACAAACCATCTCCTCTGCCAGAAACCCGCACTGGCTCCCGGCTGGCTACCAGCTCCCTGAGGGTGGGCACGCTGCGTATCGGTTCCTCCCCTCAAGGACCAAAAAGTCTCATTTGCTTAGAAAATAAAATTCAGTCCAAGAGCAGGTCCTGGGCAGACATAAATGAGACTTCAGTTATAAGCGGAAAGTTTTCCACAAGACATTTTCATAGCAACAGGGAGACTGTTTTGGCACCAAAGGGAAGGCAGAGCACTCACACTAGTCCAACGCTTGCAGCTCCCTGGTTGTCCCCCCAGTTTAGCTCAGCACAGGGACATCCTTCTCAGCCTGGACACGGGCAAAGCCCTTCCCACAGTAAGCCAGACCTACAGCCTGTTCTAGTTTTGGGCCCAATGTTTCTGCCAGGAACCTCCCAAAGCAGGGCAGCTTTCCAGGCGTCTGGAGGAATCACTGCCATCCACTCAGAGATGCTTCTGCAGAGCATCACAGCCACAACCCAACTTTGGGTTTACCTGCAGGAAGCCACACTACATCTCACTACATAGCTGCATGCTACAAACACCCAGTAAAGCTGCAAGTTTAATGCACAGGTTTTTCAGCCCTACCCACAAAAACACACAAAAGCTTTTCTTGCTCATCGGTGACCCCAGCGATGCTGCCAACCCCTCGCTCCAGCCTACCTTCCCGGGAAGGAAGGCCGTGGGTGATGCTGCTCTGCCCCACGTCCTCCCTCTGCTCATGACTGTAGAAACAATTTCCCAATTTCAGCTGGACCAGAAAAAGGCACCAATTAAAGAGGTTTCACAAATAATTAGCTCGCGTCAATCTGATGCAAAGCCCAGATGAAGGGCTCTGGGAGGGACGACCAGCAGAGCTTGATCTCGCAGCAAGTCTTCCACCACAGCTGGAGGACCAAGGCACGCACATCTGCTACCCAGCTCACCCCCTCCCATGGTCAGAGCTACCAGGGACACACGATGGGCTGTCTGCGGCTATCAGGTCCTCGCTTGGCATGCCATCAGAAAAAAAAAAAAAAAAGCTGCACAGGAAATTAATGAGCAATCTGTGTATATGATACTGTGTGGGGAAAAAAAAAAAAAACAAAACACACTACAAAAATCATTTTAAAAAAATCATACACCACTGTCTGCAGCAGAACACCACAAACTGACATGACTTCCCAATTTTAAAGGTTAAAAACTCACTCCACGTTATTGCAAAATGCAGGAAAGAACATGTTGCTCAAAGGGGACATCAATACTGAAAACAAGGAGGTGGGTCAGATTTAAATCTAAACAGGTCCACTGCACATCCATCCTAGGGCCACTGTTTATAAGCAGAGAAAGGCAACTTCATACACAAAGATCTCACACTAGTGGTTCCTGGCTGTTCCCAGGAAGAAAAACTGCTTTTCAGCTGAACTTTCTGAGAACTGTTCGTGTAAATAAGACAAACCTCCAAAAATGCACATGGCTGAGCCTGAAGCACTGCATGGAGAAAGGCAAATAAGCAGCACAACAGAAGACAGGGGAAGGCCAGCACCAAAAAACACAAGGTGCAACTTTCCCAAGACCTTTGAAATGCCCTTGAAATTGGGCCACTGTGCGCAACTAAGAGAGAATCTGCGGGTGGAAATCTTCCCTACAGCAAACAGCACAGACCTGGGTTTAGTTCCCCCTGAAAAAAAAAAAAAAAAGGAGCAGACCCCTTCCAGGCCCCGGAGAAGCAGGAGGCTCCAAGCCCAGTGGGCCTTACCCCAGGCACGGCAGGCAGGACGTCTGCCCAGAGATGCCACCACGGCAGAGCCTGACGCCCGGGGGCTTTTATCAGGAGCAGAGGCGCTGGGACGGGAGTGCAGCACCCAGCACTGGGGAAGGTCTGAACCATCACCTACACCTCCCACGTCTCACCTTTATCTCCCCTTAAAACAAGCCACCTCTGAGCTAAAACCACAGCTGAGTTCGTAAATAAGATTTTTACCTGAAAAAGTGCTTTTCAGCCTTTGCCTGCTACTCCCACCAAGCTTTCCTTTTTTAACAGCCCGGGCATCTGTTGCAGAAGCCACCCAGCTCACACAAGCAGAGCACTGTGCTCAGCCAGCAAAACGCGACCTACGTCCAAAAACTCATCCCGCTGCTGGAACAGACTCTCAATGTATTCCCCGGGTCTGGAAGCAGCAGCCTGCCAGTATTTGTGGAAAGGCGAGCTTGAGTAGTTTAACCTACCTTGGTAGAGGCGCGAAGCGGGGTGGGAGAGAGGGGAGAAAGGATTAAGATAAGGGTATCACAAAATTAAAAATTCCTCCTTCTCCCCTCTCCAGGACACCCTATCTACCCCGCTCCCCTCGGTGCAGCTGTGAACACCGGCCTTATCTCCCAACAGATTCCCATGGGCACTCCTTCCTCCTCCTCACGTTAGCATAGATAAATCTCAGCATCTTTTCAACAATTTTCAAGCCAGCTTCTGCCCACCAAGTTTGTTTGAGTAAAATCCCCCCAGGAGGGACAGCAGTGTCCCAGATGAAGGACGCGGCTGCAGAGGACAACCTCCTGCAGGGAGGGCAGGAGGGCACAGGAGGCCACTTCAGCCTTTTAAGACAAGACCATCTTTTTAGTTTCTCTACCCTCCTGCCAAACACATTTCACCGCGTGGGCACATGCCTTCTCAGCACTGCTCCGCCCGGGAATGTGGCACCTCCCCTTCCCCACGCCCGAGAAGGCTTTGCCCGTCCCACACATCGGATGGCTCATGCTGCCCAGGCAAGCGGAGCTTCCCAGGCCTTGCCCCTACTTTTGCAGAAACCCTTCCCTAGCCTGGAAAGGGACCCAAAGCTTGGATCTGCCCTGCAGCCAGCAACAAACCCTACACCCAACCCAGGAAGGCCTCCTCCCCTCCAGCCAACACAGGGTCACATTTCTTAGGTATTCTGGAAAGAGCAAGTCTGGGAGACCCTCAGCCCCAGGTATCCCAGAGACCTTCCGCCTGCAGACCCAAGTTTCGATCCCCTCTCCTGCGCAGCAGCTGGGCTTGTGCAAACAGCTTTGGCGGGGTCGACAAAACAACATGCCCGGCTGAAAGCACCTTATCATACCAGAGGACAATTGCATCAAGGCTTTTTCTGGCAGGCATCGAAGGGGTTCATTTTATCTTTTTAAGCAGGGCCCTGAGCAACCTGGGGGGAGGAACAAGTGCAAACAGGACCTTTGCCATCCACCTCCCAGGCAGTACCATCCCAAATCTGCTGGCAGGAAGGTAAACAGCCCCCGGCACGCTGCGAGCTCCAGGGAAGGGACAGTTGATTAGAAGGATGGGATATATTTGCCAGTTGTGTTAGTCCTTCCCAAGCAGTGAGAGGGGCTCCCACCCTCCCCGCCACCACTGTGCTGTCCAGGCACCCTCCCTCAGCAAAACACTCTATAAAAAGTCTGTGGCTAAAAAAAGCCCGGAGGAGAGACGGGCAGTCCCCGCAGCAGGGAGGCATTTACCGACCCACAGGCGACACAAGCGATGCTGGCAGGGCCGAGAGAAGCTTTAGCGCTGGGGCTGCCGGTGGTGCCGTTCCTGCACGGGTTGGGTGTCTCCAGTGGACAACCGTGGCCCCATGGGACATGGGCTGCGAGTACAGCAGCTTCCCACTGCGGGGATGAACCTGTCCTGTGGACGCACCAGGATAAAACAGGCCAAGAAACACCTGGAGAAGCTCCCACAGCAAAGCGGTGAGGGGCCATGCTGGTTCAAATCCACGTGGTCAGGGCACACCAAAGGGATAAACACAGGGACAGGGCAAAAAGCACATGGAGGGAAGAGAACCAGGAGCCAGCAACTCTCCCATGAGAGCCCAAGTGCTGACCACAACCAGGTTTGAGGTGCTTTCAGTGCAGCCAGGCATCAGCATTTCTGCCCACCAGCCCTTTATTTTAAACTCTGCTCCCTTTTTTTTTTTCACCCTAGCCCCCAGGCAAGAAAAACATTTTCAAGACTGACGCAGGCTTAGGGACAGCCCCCCTCCTGTTCTCATGCTATTTTCAAACAATGACATTTTTTCCAAAACAAAGTGTTTTGCAATCCTTGAGCAATCCTTTCCTTTTCCAATAAAAAGTGAAATTCTCTTCATTCTCTGCCGGTCAAGACACACAACCACAGGCACAACCACCAGCTCCAAATCCACCCACCCCGCGGACGGCCACGTCAGAGCCCTCTCCCCAGACTCCCGTGCTGGGCTGGCACAAGGCAGGTCTTGCTGCTGCACCACGAGCTGACGCAGAAGATTTGGGAAAGGTTAAATTTTAACTTGAAACACTTTTACTAAACAGCTTGACTTGTTTTCTGAACCTAGCTCCTGCAATTGAGGAATTTCACTTAATCTATTTAACTTCCAAGTGTGCTGCTTCTCCTGTAACTTGTTTCCCCCAAAAGAAATTGCTTAGTGTCTCAGAATATTGCTATATATATATAATTACTAAAAAGCCAGAGATCCAAAGATGAGCTATTTCTCATAGCAATATAAATGTTTCCAGGTCCTAACAAAGTCACAGGAAAAGTAGCTCTACATCAAAACGTAACTGAAGCCAATAAAGAGATTTGTTCTGAAAAAAAATAATATGAATCAAATCCTAAGAAAGCGGATTTCATGGCACAATCCTCCTACGTTAACTGCCCAGCAGTCTCCCAGACTGCCAGTCCAAAGGCAATATACAGTAAAATTTACACTCTGTGGTCACTCAGGAACACATGTGGTGCAAAGGCCCACACTTTAAAATAAAAACCCATTGAAAGCATTTCTGGAAGAGCTTCACAGTTTAAAAAACAACACTCAGGACCAAACTGGGACTGAGTAATTTCATTCCAGAAGACACACAGGCCGCCCCAGCGTGCATCCCCAGATCCAGCTGAGAGAACACAAGGGGTTAAAACACGTGGTGGCCTCATGCAGCAGGAGCTTTAAGGGCTTATTTAAAAAGAAGAATCAGAAATAAGGAATTTTGCCAGTTTTTACCCCTGATAAATCCGCATTCCAGTCTGTCAGCTATCTTGTTATCCCCAGAGCTGCTGAAGTGTCTTTGGCTGTAACTATGCATGACTCCAGCTCTGAGTAATGGAAATAAAGTATGTGCGTTGCGACTGCAGCATTCCTTTTCCCAACCCCAGAAAAAGAAGAGGAGAGCAAGAGGACATCCTAGAGCAGCTCAGGGATTTTGTATAGAGAAGCTGGAAAGCTGCTCGCACCCTACATCGGCCATCCACCCACCAAACCTGCCCAGGGAAGGATGCCTAGAAGTTTCAAAGGAGATGCCAAGTGTTGGCTGAATTCGGCAGCTTTTATTGCCTCCAACAACAAACAAATAAATACTCTTCCAGATTCACAAGTCCAGTTTAGCTGGCAATTCATACTCAGCAAACATTTGGAAGCAGTATTGTAAAATTAAACAAAGCTATCATTTACAGGAAACCCTGCCTCGAGTACAAATTATAGAGTTGTTAAGTTTATCTGGCAATGCCTTGCCCCTGAGTGCTATATAATTATTCCTAAATCTTTCAGGAAAGAATGCAAATATTTTAAAGCCATAATTCATTGACAAGGAGGAAGTCTCCTTTAACCTTTTATGCATATTTTGATACCTAGACATTAACCCCTCCTCGCCACAAGTATTTTTCAGTATCCTATTGAGCCGGCTGGCTGGCTGGCGAGCGGGACAGTCCCCAGTTTCGGCAAGGCTGGCGAAGGCTGGCTGGGAGTGCCAGGTTCACCTGGCACCCTTGCCCGCTCACAGACCGTGTTTTCACAGCGGCGGCGGGGCTGGTTTGGAGCAGCCCCGTGCCAGCCAGGCCGCTCCCCGCGCGGGACCCTTCCCGGTAAGGGAGGTTTCAGGCTGCTGAAAAGGCTGGCTGTTCTCACGGGGGTTATGGCAAAAAAAAAAAAAAAAAAGTGGTATAAAGGAGCCTTTAATAAAGTGGAGGGCTGAGTTCTGCGGAGTTTTTGCTAGCTAAGCGCCTGCCACTGTGGTCTCCATGTCCCTTTGGTGGGCTGGATTTGATGGGGCAGAAACAGCCCTGAGCCCCATCCCTTTGAGCCTCCTCTACCCACCAAGCCACCGCTCTCCAACCAGCCCCAATTAACTCACATTAATTAGCAGAAGCCATGTAGCCAAGAGCAGTGCCACCTTCCCCAACCCAAAAAAGAGAGTTCTGTTTTGCAAAGGAGAAGGTGGTCAACTCTTGTGCCCAGACCCTCCTCCAGTGCCTCCTGCCGAGCACTTAATCTACCACTGGCAGCAAATTGTTTGGGGTATATTTCTAAAGAAATGGTCACTTGCAGCCGAAGGGGAGAGGGTATGCATCCCCCAGGACAGGCAAGCGGCATCAGCAAAGCCATGCACACAGCCCTCCACCCTCCTGCTGGCACCCACTGGGTGAGCACCCACCGCCCCGTAGGGATCCATCCTGCTCTGGTGTGCAGCCCACAGGGTCAGCTATGCCAGCCATGTCCTGCCTGCCAGGACTCGCTCTGCTCTCAGGGCTGTTCTGAAACCGTAACGCATCTGCTATTAAGCTGAAAAGCAAAAGAAAAAAAAAAAACCAACCCACAACAACAAAACAACGCCCAACCTTACCTTTTCAAAAGGTAGTGCTCACGCTATTCGCTATTGTATTCTTCTTCCAGTGACATTACTTATTTAATAAGAGCTTAGCGGTGGGCATTATCCCCTGGCGCTACTCAGCAGCTTCTCGGCACTGCTGCTCCGACAGCGGGATGCTGCGGGAGGCAGGCGCCAGCAGCCTCGCATACAGCAACGCCACCGTTCGCGATTACTCAGGCACAGGAAGCAGACAAGAACGATATCAAGGTCAGGCTGCAGCAGTTAATCCAGTAGCTTCGTATACACAAACGATATCTGTGATGCACATCGACCGTCAGAGTTAGCGCTTCTGACACGGCAGATCTTGGAGGCAAAAGGACGCGATTTCTTCCCTCCCGGTGGAGGCAGGTCAGTCGATTTCCTTCCTTGCCAATAGCTAAAACCAAGAGTTTTTAGTGTGAAGATGGGCACTGCAGTCAGAAATCACCCAAAATGGATTTAAACCCTAAGATGCTACGATACTCCAGACCACTACAATGCTCTAAAATGCCACCTGGGTCCGTCAGAAGTTGTCCTGGCGATACAAGTCCCCTTTGCAACAAGAAGTCGTGAGCTTTCCTCTGCGCCTGGGACCGGGGAAGGGAGGCCAGGCTGGACTTAAAGCCCTCATCCTGCCTCCTCGCCTGGCATGAGCCCGATGCCGAGCCCAGGGAGCAGGGAGGCAGAAGCGTGTAAAACCAAACCAGCAAGCGACTGCACTGGAAGAAAGCAATCTCATTATGAGAGTTAATGAAAGCAAACTACAATTATTATGTCAACAGTGCTGAACCATTAGCAGACACTATCAAAGCCATTTTTGCCCCCACGGAGAAAAAAAAAAAAAAAAGCATAGGGTCCTATGTCACCCTCAGCTCCATCTCTGAACTGAGCCAAAACTCAGGAGGAAGCCCGTTTGTTTTCCTCCAGTCCAAACCCAACCAGTGGCACCGCTCCGACCTCTGATCTGCCCGCTGGGTTTCTGCCAGCTGCCCGCTCCGGTGCCTCTGCCCTGCCAGGGGTGCACTGCCGCTGGTGCCTCACCGCCTTGTCCCACCGGGCACCCTGTGCTCCCCCAGAGCGGCCGGCCAACACGCTTTACAAACCCAAAGGCTGACGGGCAAAAAAAAAAAAAATCCACCCCACACTACTCAGAGCAAAGGGAAAGCCCACCTGGGTGCCCACGCATACCTTGCAAGGGAATTATTTTCTGTCAGGATTATAATTATGCTGGTTTCTTTGATCACACAAATGCCCTGTCCTCCCATGGGAACAGGCCGAGGAAAGCCAGGGAGGGTGCAGGAGGTTATTCTTCCCCCTTACTGATATCATGCAAATCTCCGTAACACAAAATGCTTCCTAATAACACCCACCGGAGCAGGGTGATGCTGCTTGCTCTTTAATCTTCCAGGAGCAAAGTTACCTTTAAAACAAACAAGGAAGCAAGCTCCCTTGCAAAGAGGACGCTGCTAGCCAGTTGGCTATAAAGACACTCCAACAAGATCCTCATGTTTATAAGGAAAGCAAAAAAACTGCATTTCAGCCCAGTAAAAACCCTGGTTCCATCTTTATGTACCAAGAATGCTGAATCAAAACAGGCTCTGCTTTTCAAAAAGAGGAGAGTACAAAGGAGCAAAAAAGTTTGTATTAAAACCCATGTAATCTTTTTAAAACACCATTATTGGAACCTGTAGCACCAGCCAAGAGTGATTTATCACCCCCTGTCATCGCAGCCTGCAACACAGAGCTTTTTATATCAAACTGTCAATGCTACCAAGCTAAAGCCCCTGCTCATAATTTCTTAAAGCTGGCCCTCCGCTGCCAGCAAATCCCCTACAATCCCAGGGATTTGGGGGTCCGGGGCACTGCTGCTCTTCCACCAGAGCCACTGCCGGGGGACCGGCCACGCAGGGCAACGCGACCCAACACCGAGCATCCAGCACAAGGCTCCGCACGGTGCTTCCAGGCGGGAGGATGTTATAAGTCAACACAGGTAAACAATTCGCCATGGGTTATTTCGGCTTCTTTCAAAAGGAAAGTCAACAGGCCATAAAGGCTTTAACTACGTTTTCTGATGCGAGCACGTCCCTTCAAGGGACGTACCATGAGGTGCCCGGTGTTCACAGGGAAAGCAGTCAGAGCTCTCCAAAAACCAGACACCCTGACATTTGGGGTTTTCCTGTGAAGTTGTTACTCTAACACACCCCAAATCACCAGTAATTTCTAGAATAGCACTACAAACCACAAGAGGTTAAACCGACTGCACATTACTTAAACTAACCTAAGTGTGACCCCTGGAAAGGAACAGCTATTGGATGTTGTGGTTCTGTAGAAACTCAATTACAAAAGCCAATTTCCTAGGAACATTTAAAAAAAAAAAAAAAAAAACGAGGAAGAAAAAATAAAGCAGCAACAATGCTGACAATGTGTAAGGGGCACATACTTTCACCTCCCAAAAGCTGCAGCTAAGAACAGTTCCTATTCCCACAAAAATGTTGAAACATATTTTAAACATTTCATCATTGTTTGCTCCCATCTGAATTAGCTTAAAATCCAGACAATTCTCAACTTCTAAATTGGAAACATTAAGAGAAATACTCCTTTGAAATCCTTCACTGCGGGCAGCTCCTCTCTGCTGACCATGTACCTTTCCTACACCAGACCCAGCCAAGGAGTCCCTCACAGGGAACTCACGTACGTCCAAGTCCATAAGCCACCGACTGCATAAACCACAGAAAATCTGAGTAAAGCGACTGGAAACACACTGATTTTTATTTTTTTAAAGATAGACAACAAAAAAGGGGGGGTGGGGTGGGG